>JAEBDU010011956.1:0-21622 GCA_016802625.1 Heliconius numata
GTTCTGCGAGATTGGAAATCTAAATATGTATATAAGAAACTACTACAATGGATCATTTGAATGTTGCAGAAAGAGTAAGCAAGCATGAAGTGTGCAATAATATTTTTGGTGGTATCGCTGGCAGTTGTTGTCTTTTCATCTCACGGTGAGATTTATTTTCTTTATAACCTGAGTTTAGTTAACCATTTTAACTTATTCTTTTTATTTTTGTTCTTGTTATTGGTAGACAAAGAGTTTAAGAAAATGGTTCAAATTAAATCACTTTGATCTCAACTTTCTATTTATTTAACAAACGTTTTAAAGACGTCTATGGTGTTGACACCATATGGCATAAGATCAGTTGTTCCAACAAACTGAGTAGGGATCGAACCAATAACCATTTTTTTACACATGACTGTAAGCTTTCCTGGTTTCTTTAAAAATGAGATCTCTTCAATTATTTATTATTTGTTTCCTTTAGAACTAAAATATTAATTAGTTAATTACAGATAAATTAAAAATTAATTTAAATATTTGGCACTGCTTATCGAAAATTTGACAACGAGATCTGTCAAATTATTAAAATTACGGAAAAGTGAATGCTTAAGACGCACGTACTAAATAATATTTTTCATGAGTTGTTTCACGATTGTTGGTACGTTTTCACTAGAGAAATAAATTATTTTCGTTTTCCTATTCCTCCTTTCTTCTTGATCTCTGCAAGACTAAATTAAAAAGATTTTTTTTTATATTTTGCAGTGCGTTCCACTAGAGACGCGGCAAAGAAGCCACCTGGAGCAATAGTCTGCGTCTCAGACTACGAATGTCTAGAGCCTTGCGACGTAATCTGTCCCCACCATAAAGGTCCACATTGCATCGATGAATTTTGTACCTGCGAAGCCTAAAATCAATCTATAGAAATAATCATTATAACTAATTAGAAATAAAATGGTTCATATGATTCAATAAAAAGTTAATTAATGTTTTAATATTTGTGAATTTCATATTCGTGATAATAGAACAGAGCGGTCTTAACACAACGTCGAAATTTCTAAACGCACAATATGTCAACACGCACACAGTACACAATCAAACCAATATACAATCCACACCATCGTAGGAACTAAAAAATAAATATCGGTTATAACGCTCAACTTTTCTAATTAAAATAATAAATATTTGTTAGTTAAAACTACTTTTTGAAACGTGTATCACATTATGGCCTAAGATCCTATTGCATGAATTTGCAGGTGCCTCTCTTTTTTAATGAAACTTATTTTTATGAATGATAGAAAAATCATAATTCGTTTTTGTTGAAAAATTGTACTCACATATTTTTATGTGAATCCAACATCATTTAAACGAAAATTGCATAAGGAAAAAGAAGCATTTTTGCATTGCAAAAAGAATGGTTGAACCTCTCAGTCTGCCGTCACCCCGATGTTACCAGGTTTAAACACGTCACTTACGAGTAATGGTGATAAATGCACGCATGTATTTTTTAAGTGAATTATATATCAAATTAAAGCTTATTCTATAGGAAAAAATATTCAAATGATGGCAACCACTATTTGAAGTAGTTATTTTACAGGCAACCAGTAGTTAACCAAATAGTTATTTTTTTAGTGTTAAAAATTTATAAGTAAAAAATATTTTTGAAAATAAGTTTATAGAACTACCACTAAAGGACGCTTCATGTGACCGGAAAATTTGAGATGCACTTTTAGATTTGGAGCGGAAAGAGAAAGAGGTCCTCTAGAATAACATGCTGTATTAGAATTTATAAAATACATTACGTACATACTATTTTGTTCTGGAAAAAAATATAAGTTCTGTAAAAGCCTCGAAGTGTTTGATTTCCTTACACAAGTGATATATGTATATAGAGAACCTATCCACCCAGTATATTATTTGATATTTACAAAATCTTCCAGTAATTGTTTTTGTAGCTCAGCCACAATTACATCTATTTAGAGACAATATATAATATTTAGTCTGAAGTGAATTTTAAAAAGAGTCCATATATTTTTATGGTAGTCAATAATAAAAAAAAATGGATTTATTTAATAATATTTTAGTCCACGTAATTTCTAATAACAAGACAAAATGTGGCGTTAAGTTTCGCCACGCTACACGCAACGTCTTGACAATTGTTTTAACTCTGAATTTTCTGCTGCTACCCTGCTATATACGTAATACAGCGTGTACAAACCTGCCGACAAGTGATCTCTCTTGGTCATTGAGTACAGTAGCTTTTTAAAAATGTTCCTGAACGTATTTCACATTTAGATTCGATATTTATTTAGCTCTACGCTGTATCCCAAACACAGCAGGGTAGGTAGACAGTACCTTGTATTAAGAACACTCCGCCCATTTTCCGCTGATTTCCGGAGGTATTGCGTGTTAAGTGGCGGAACTCAACGTCGCCCTTCGCCAGAGCGAATAAAAGAAAATATATCCGTTCAAATCATTGCTTAGAATATTTAATATTATATACTAGTCGACGAGTCGGTACGTCATCATTGCGAAAGCAATAAGCAACATCAGTAGATCTTTGTTTTCTCAACCTTGTCCACCGAGGAAGGAGAAACACTACCTAAAATCAGCATTGGGCCAGGCAGCTGACACATTACAGACTTAAGCTCAAAAAAGACATTAAACGCCCTCAAAACAACAGCAATTAAAATAACAAAAGTTGTTATCCATGTTATTATTTAATAAAAGTGTGTAAGGAATTTCATTAACAAGCGTAAAAAGCTTGCTCTTCAAATATTATGGAATTCTACAATAACATATATTATACCGGCAGGCCAAATAGCAGAAGAATGGTCGACAGGTATTAAAACAGGGATACGCACAGTCATCATCAACGTCACAATCTATAAAAGAAGAAAAAAAAAGATAAAAATAAACTACAGTAATTTACAATCTAAATTTTAATTTCGTAACCTGGGGAGAACACAGAAGAACAAGCCTCCCACATTATAAATCCATTTATACATGCTCTCCCTAACGCTTTTCTCTGTATCATCGATATTATGTTCTTGAAAGTAAATCGACCCTACCTGATTTACAAGCTTCTTGTATTTTTTTTGGCTTTGATGCTGGTCGTAGGTTCATTCCCCAGCGGAGCAACTATTTAATTGGCATTATTTTTATTTGTTTAATTCATTAGGATAACGTGCTCGTCACCCAACATGCAATATCTCTAAAAATGGATTAGAGCCGAGCTAAACAGGAACGATGGTTTAACATTAGATTCTCTCTGCTCGCCACTCAATATGCAATGGCTTCAGATTTCACCGGAAAGTGGGGAAAAGAAGTCGCTTAATGGAAACAGTGCTCTCTTTGTTTATCCTGCAATTTACAGGAGGGTATTGCTTGATACAGTGTGAAGCTGTAATTTTTTTTATATCTTAGTAGGCTGATGTTAAAAATACAATTGACTTACAGACATCACAAAAACCCTCATAGGGCATTGCCAACACTATTAACAGTAATAATGCAAAATATTTCATTTTGAGGACTTTTCTTCTAGCGTTGTGTCTCCTTAGCAAATGTTGTGAGTATATATATTAAACAATCCATAGCGCAACAAATTGGTTAATTTATACGATTGTATAATTGACATTTTATGGTTGTTATTAACCTAATGGAACAATATAGGTAATTATAAAATTTGTAAAATATTTACACGCGTCAGTCCAAATATATAAAAAAAACAATAACAACTAAAAGTTCCGTACATAATATAGATGAGTGATATTAATTGTATAAATGTGTTCTGTTTTATTTATATATAGGTATTTGTATTTTCTAAAGAACGTAGAACGTCCAGTGACTTCAGTCTGATCTTAAATTTTCACCTGTCATACTTGTTTGACAGTGAGTGCCTTGCTGCAACATCGTCCATCCCATTTTTAATACTCATTAAACCACCATTGGTGACGTTACCTTGCCTTTATTGATGGCGGTCTCATTCGTAACCAAGTACTGCAATAAGGCACTACATGCTCAAGAAATAGATATTTCTTACTTTTGTGACATTTGATTGTTTTATGTTTCGCCATCTGCATTCATAACACCGACTATTTCGTAAAGCACCAACAAATCCATTAAAATTTCTAAAAGTCTTAATCTTAACACTCAAAGTTGCTAACTTGTTAGCAAGTGTGCTAACGGTAACTATTTAAAATGTCTAAGCATATGTATAGACGTACTTTCGTCTCAATTTTTCGCCTTACGCCTCTAGTATAATTCTAATTTATGAAATTTAATTAACAGCAAACAAAAAACAAAAAAATATTTTTTGATGTATCCAACATCAAATAAATATTTTACATATTACATTCGTCATGTTTAATTTCATCAATTAAAAAAGATTACAAAATTTACTATTTTTTCATGCATTTAACGTTTATTGGTTCTGTGAGATTAGAAATCTAAATATATAAGAAACTACTACAATATGGATCACTTGAATATTGAAGAAGAAGTGAGCCAGCATGAAGTGTGTAATTATATTTTTGGTATTATCTCTGGCAGTTGTTGCTGTCTTTTCATTTCACGGTGAGATTCATTTTTTTCAACCTGAGTTCAGTTCATAATATCGGCTGAATCTAGTTTTTTTTTGTTATAGACAGAGAATTTTATTTTTTATGTTTTTTGTTGTAATTGGTAGACAAATGGATCGTAGAAAATTAGTTTGAAGTTAATATTCTCAACCGTGGCCCTTTAAATTATCAAAAATAGTGAGCGCTTGTGAAGCACGCACTTAATAACATACTTTTATAAGCATCTTGGCGCAGTGGTACAACGCATGACTGCAAAAGCCATGGTTGTGGATTCGATTCCACTAGAGTAATGAATTATTTTCATTTTCCTACTCCTCCGTTCTTTTTTATCATGTCTACAAGACCAAACTATTAAGACATTTTTTAAAATATTCTACAGTGCATTCCACTAGACATGGGAGAAAGAAGCCACTTGGATCTGTAATATGCCAGATAGACTACGAATGCCAACAGCCTTGCGACGCAAGCTGTCCCAACCACGCCGGCCCACATTGTTTCAATGGATTTTGTACCTGCAAAGCCAGAAATCAATAGAAACATCATCATAACTAATTATAAATTAAATGGTTCATATAGTTTAATAAAAAGTTGATTAATGATTTACTTTACTTAAATTTTATTTTCATGTTAATGGAACGGAGCGTTTTAACACTATGTTCCCTGTTTTTCTCTGTAGACCCCGCTTTGTGCGGTATTCAGTGGGAAGCTATAAAAAAAGCTGATTCCTATTATTAAAAAAATGCAGAACGATTTTATTTTCTTAAGTAAACTTATTTGCTTGACAGAATACCGCATATATTAGGTCCTTACATATGAAATTGGCGTTTTGTCGTACTGGCCACTTTAATGGTTAGGAATTCCAAATTCAAAGTTTAGAAATTAAATTATTTACTTGATACATTGAATTACGTTCCTGTTTTATTATATAAATAATTTAAGTTTGCAGTGTACTTAAAATTTCTAATATTAAAATTATTAAAAATTATTTAAAAAAATTAAGGTAGCATGGATATTCAATTGTTTGAAAAGAAATCATAAACAACCTTCAATCAAACAAAATTATCTTAATTTTTGGTTAAACTTAAGACGAAATCAACTATGTCGCGCTGAAAGAATACTAATGTATTCTTATTTAATTGGCGAGCTCCAAAATACGTGCGATCATTTCCTCGTTACCAGAGCGAGGAATCAAAAATATAAAATATTTAATTCCCATGTAGGAATCGAACCCACAATGCCATGATGATCTCAAGATTTTTTAAAATTTGTTCACTGATTTGTTTAGTTGCGGCGCAGTGGGACAAGGAGTAAATCTCAAGTTGGGATAACGATAATATTTCAAATAGCGGTTTTCAATAAAATTCCACACATGTTAAATTATTGTTTGTTTATTTAGAATGATTAATTTTCATAGTTTCTCCATTTATATTATTCAAAAAGCACTTCCTCTCCACATATTATGGAATTGTACAGTAGCAAACATGATTATAGCAAAGCAAATTCATTTCTACACCTGATCCACATGTATTTTGGCAAGGAGCTATACAATCCATAACATTTATACACGCTGTAAATAAAAACATAAGAAATAAGAATGTTATGTAAGAATAGAAACAAAACGTGAATAGACAGTGAACCAAGTAGTAATTTACCACAAAAAGAAATCGGCCCCGCGGCTTTTTTGACTCGCACTTTAGAGATTGATTTGGTGACAAATAAGAATAATTCACCTTAATTTATAGTCCTTTGTCTCAAGCAGTTTTTGAGTGGCACAGTAAAACTCCGAATTGTGTTTGTTTTTAATTCTTAGAAGTCTAAGACATGTAAAAAATATAAAATTTTAAACAAAGCGAAATTTAGCTTAAAATTTTTAAGCTTAAATTTTTTCTAGTGTTACAATATAACTTGGGCCCTGACTCAACAAAAAATATCAAAATTGGAAGTGGCGCAGAGAAAAATGGAACCTGCTTTGTTTTGTATCACCATAAGAGACCGAATACCTAATGTAGAAATCAGAACTAGGGTAACTGATGAACCATTACACAGCGCAAATGGCGATGGGTGAAGAAATGATGTAAGCAATTGGGCAAGGTAAACGAAATCAATTAGATGGATCAACGATTAGAGGAGCAGATAGCATAGAATGCTATTCCCAGCAGTGGGTGAACAAAAGTTAGTAAAGGTAAAGTAAAGGTAGTAAAGGACTCTGTCACTTTTGTGACAGAGTCCTTTATATGACTCTGTCACAAAAGAAAGACTTATTTTATGTATAGAGGATACACACGCTCTACACAATATCAAATATGAAAGCGGCATTAACGTTTTGCGAACGTTAATGCCGCTTTCATATTTGATATTTTGATGTCAATACTTGACATATAGAAAGAGACGAATTCAGAAAAAAATAATGTGCTATATATATTATCCATGCATAATCTAAGCTATAAACTATATTCAGATATTGGACTGAACGTATCAGGAACATTTTACTTACGGATATCACAAAGATCACCCTCATAAGACATTGCTAACACTATTAGCAGTAATAATGCAAAATATTTCATTTTGGTTACGCTCTTTCCTGCCTTGTGCCTCCACAGCCAATCCTATGTCTATTTATATACCTAGTAATAGCGCAAACAAAGCGTTAATTTTCACGATTACATAATTAATGTAGTATGGTAGTTTTCACTGTAATTATTAATTAATTGGGCGATAACAAAATTGGTAGTAAATTTACTCTTGTCAGTCAAAATTATCGTATTAAAAGAAAAGGAGACGAACAGTTCCGTATATATGAATAAATTCGAATGATTAGGCCAATGTGTTTCTAAATTTTGGTCCATCAAGGGGTATTCCGTGCTTGGTAGTGAACAATACTTATCAGGTCTTTTCTACTTATCACATCTATCACTATATCATATAATATTTTAATTATAATTATTTACAGCACACTCAGAGAA
Organism: Heliconius numata; assembly: GCA_016802625.1. Lineage (NCBI taxonomy): Eukaryota > Metazoa > Arthropoda > Insecta > Lepidoptera > Nymphalidae > Heliconius > Heliconius numata. The sequence goes on from JAEBDU010011956.1 coordinate 7,517, forward strand.
CCTATTGTTAAAACACTCCGTTCTCTATTTTCCGCGGAATTCTGGAAGTATAGCGTGTTAAGGGACGAAATTCAAAGCAGCGCTTCGCTTCGACACCAGAGAAATATAAATATTAAATATTTCAATTCCTCAAACTCAAATGAAAATTTTAAATATTTAATATTTTCAAGTGAGAATGGAAGCCACAACCTTTCCCATTTACAGTCACACTTTATGCCCTTTCGCCATGATTATTTTCGCTGGCATTAACTGACGTTATGAAAATTAATTATTTTTATGCTCATTACACTTATTAGTTCTATGAGATAAGATCTAAACAGTGGTATATAAGAAACTACAACTCGGGATCAATTAAATTTTGAAAACGTGAGTGAGTGAACAATATGAAGTATACAATTATATTTTTGGTACTATCCTCGGCACTTGCTGTCTTTTCAGCTCATGGTGAGGTTCCTTTTTCGCAGATGTTTGGACTTGTTTTCCCAATCTTATGTCCAGCTTTGTTTCTCTAAGTGTCTCTGCTTCAATTTAAAAAAAAATATACAAAAAAAGAGAATGTAGCTCTCCACTGTAATATAATTACGATATACTTTCTTCCTCTTTGCATAAATCCCGGCGTACTTTGCTAAGGTATGCGTCCTGCTTAACCTACCCCACTTATCTATTCTCATATTTTGCAGTGGCCCATACTGACGTGTTACAAGTCGTAAGGAACAAGCAAGTAGGAACTGTATGCACTGTAAGCGAAGATTGTGTGGCACCATGTTTTTCAGCATGTCCCAAATGCGAATATGCACTTTGTTACTCAGGATTTTGTGCCTGCCAAGCCAAGTAAAATTAATAACATTAAACTAAATATTGGATTAATAAAAAAAAATATTGACATAAATTTTAACATTCTTAAATTTTTTTTCGCTCATTAGTGAGCAGAAAATCTTATAAATACTTTAGAATTATAATAAAAAAATATTTTTTTTTACATGTAAGTATCCTAAAAATTGTAGTAAAAAGGTTAATTTTTAATAAAGAATATAAACAAAATAGAAATAACTAAATATAATGTATATGTAATAAAATATGAATTCTTCAAAAAAACATCGTTTTTTTCTTCTTACCGATTAAGTACGACATAATAACATATAAGCCTAGACAATATATTATATTTTGTTGTAGTGGAGTTCCTTGATCAAGGCATTTGATAATTTGCAAAAATATAATTAAAAGTAGGAGTATTAATATATGTAAATATATAGTTGAGTAAAAGTTATTGCCGGCTGTAATTACTTACTAAATCGGGTTTATATGAATGAGGTAAATGTCCAACGAGTACACGTGATTGAAGGCGTATCCCAAGTACAAGGTTCTGTATAAGGTTCTTTAAAACTAAATTACAACAATTATACTACGCCACATGTGTCAGTCAGTAACGAAAAGATAAAAAAATTATGTACATTCCTTGTGGAATGTACGGGGTAGAATGAAGGGGAGTATCTATATTCCACGAGGAATGATTTCTTTAAATTCCTAGGGGAATAGGAAAAAAAAGATTTTATAAAAGTGTATCCTGTATATTAAATATGAAGAAGACACTTCAAAAGTTAATGTATTACTTAATTATTTGAAATTAATATCATTATAACAATAAATTAACCTAATTATAGCAACATTTTTATATACTTGTATATCTAGTTCTATATTCTTAATAAAAGATCTTTATTCTTTATTTAGACTTGATTAATAAATTAATTTTTAACAAAAAGAAAAACCGACTTCTAACAACGAACAAAAAAGTGAAAAATAATTATACAATAATTTTATAATTTTGAAGTCGGTGCCAAGTAAAATAAACAGGCTTAGTAATTAGATATTGTAGTAAGGTTGTTGTAGCATTAGTTTGACACCGACTTCAAAATTATAAAATCTTTATATAATTATTTTTCACTTTTTAGTTCGTTGTTAGAAGTCGGTTTTTCTTTTTGTTAAAAATTAATTTATTTTACGATTTTTAGTAATGGTTAGATCTTAAAATGATGCTTCTTGAACGAGTGGTGATGGTGGTGGTAGTGGTTGTCAACGAGTGGTTGTGATTGTCCTATGTAAAACTTCATTTAGTTAGCTATTATTTTTGTGCAAAGTTACATTTTGCTATACCTATTGACAAGAACATACATAAAAAGTATTCGGGCGAATTGGGAATCTTCCTTTTTTGAAGTTGGTTGAAAATGAGAACATCCTCTTTTTTGAGGTTGGTTGAAAAGAAATGCAACGATCAGGAATCTCATTTCTTACATCAATTTAAAAAGTTTTTGTAGCTATTACAGTATAATCATTTTTTTACCAAAAAATAAAAAAAGAATCATCAAAATCGGTTGGCGCGACATTGAGTTATTCGTCTATTTGTCGCGCACATACCTAATGCAAATTTAAGACTTATGTGATTTTCTCATGGATACCATTGTCAGACATGGACCAAAAAAAAATGGGACCATTCGGGAAGCTTCACCTTTCAAACAAAAAAAATTCAAAATGGGTTCACCCAGTCAAAAGTTATGAGGTAACAAACATAAAAAAAAAAATTAAAAAAAATATAGTCGAATTGATAACCTCCTTTTCTTACAGAAGTCGGTTAAAAATAAACTCAGAGGAATAAGAGTGAAATCTCTCTACAGTTTGTTACATCAGATCTTAGCCTGTCTAGACATTCTCACTCAACACACATATCAACTCATTCTTAAACTAACTTTTTTTTTTTTATATGGTAAAAGGACAAGGCAAACGAGAGTTCGGGTCACCTGATGGGATCACCGCCGCCCACGACCCCGTGCAACACCAGAGGAGCTACAGGTGCGTTGCCGGCCTTTGAGGTGGAGACAGACGCGCTTTTTAAAGGTACCCATATCGTACCAACCTGGAAACACTGCCGCGGGTAGACCGTTCCACAGTTCGGTGGCGCGTGGAAGGAAATTTCTACGAAACCGCACAGTACTGGAGTGCCACGTATCCAGATGGTGTGGATGATATTTAAGTTTGTGACGTGCTGTGCGGTTAGAAAATTCGGCGGCGAACTTCAACAGCGACACTAGGACATGCATTTTAAATATGTTGTAAAAACGAGTGTTAATGCGCACTTGAGTCGCAAGTTTCAGCTGAATTGTTACAGGAGTGTGTGGCTCTGAGTTCCTCACCCTGCAACGCGAAGAATCCATGGTGCGTTAAGTAGATTCTTCTACTAACCTATAAAATATATTGGATTTTTTTATTACCGAAATGAATTGTTTTATATAAATATGTATTGCTATTTTTGGAACTTCATCCTTTTAATGTCATTGTGTGTAATTTAAAAGAATTTACGTACTTTTCTGTGTATTCAAAAATTATTTTACATTACACCAATCTCGCCTTATCATGGAATAATTTACCACATTTACCATAAAATTGTATCCTCATTAACTTCGGAGTTCTACGTAACTTAGGTGACAATAAAGTATTATCTAACGAGCTGGTGTAATGAGGGAGCCTGGACCTGAATATTGAAACTCTTCAGAGGTTACTAGTAAACCATTCGAGTTTAGGCGCATTCAATTTATAACCACGAGCATGCAGAGGCCAGCCGTGACGCAGTGACACAAAGTGTGACTGTAAACGCGACTAGTTGTGGGTCCGATTCCCACTCGACGGAATGAAATATTAACTCAAATTTATCAATATTTTATTTATTTTGTTAACATGTATTGTAATGTAGAATATTACCATAAAATGTTCAAAGGTAAACAAATAATATAATATTATTTTTCTTTTTATTTAATTTGGGGTTGACCCCTAAGGTCTGGGTTTGCAGACACAATTTCCAGCGTAGCAAAGTACACCATCGTTATTGGGACAGTATTCATGACATGGCCCATGACAGTCTACGTCAGTGTTACAGGGTGCTGATTTCCTGTTTACTTGGTTGTTTCTTGCGGCATGTGTCTTGACAGTGGTATCAGCCACTGAAAATATAAAGAAAGTTTATAATATCTCACTCTGTATCTGTTTATAATGTCTCATCTATGTATGGGATACAAGGCCCTGCTATTAGGATATGCGGAGGGAACCTAATATACTCCACTTAAGATACTCCGTTTCTTAATCTTCGCTGAATTGAGCATATACGAATAGGTACATTTACCTATTCGTAAAAATGTATTTTAACGTGAATTTATATTGTGTTTGGTTGCCTTCCTCATTAAAGAAAGGCAACCAAATAATATAAATTCAATTCTTACTAAGATAAATATTTATTAATTAAATATTTTAACAACTACTTGTTGTTGGTCTTGGCTGTAAAAATAATTAAACACTTGTTGGTTTCTCTAAAAATATTTGAAATATTGATAAAGTGAAGGATCTTGAAGAAGTGGAGAGCGTATGTACTTGATTCCCTCTAGATAGAGGTCTTTGAAAATTTAATAAAAAAATAGTCTGAAGACTTAAGAAAAAGAAATCTCACCGTTAGCTGAACAGACAGCAAGTGCCAGCGACAAAACCAAAAATATAATTGTATACTTCATGCTTGCTCACTTTGTCCTTAATATTGAGTTGATACGAAGTTCTTATATACTTAGATTTATGATCTCATAGAACTAATGGAGGTAATGTGCATGAAAAATAATTAATTTCATATCGTTACTTAAATGGCAAAAATTAATTATGTAGGGGAGAGCGGGGCCAAAAGTTCCGATTTTTTTTTAACCTCAAATATTGCTACGAATACTTGATTTCAGTATGTATACAATATAATCAAATTCAAGTTACAAATCTAGGCTTGCAATTAAAACAGTAATTTGGGGTATTCTTTGTAAGACTTTTAGACAGGAAAAGTGTGAAACTGAAATATCTTAACGGGAACGAGTGTTTTAACACCAGGTTGCCAGGTTTCCTCTGCCTAACCTGTCATGCGCGATAGCCTAGCGATGCAGAAAGAACCTTCCAGCCGATTTTCAGAATTCTGCAGCAAGTAATGTTAACGTTTGACTGAGCATTGTCTGCCACTCAGTAAGTTAGAGCAAAGGGATTTTTTTATCAAAAAAGGAATGGGTTCTTAATAGGTAAAAAATTAAAAACACACTGACATCACTGAACTTTCTGCCTACTTCAGTGAATATATAGAACTATTTCAATCATATGTACGGAACAGTTTCTCCGTTTCTTTTAATAATTATTTTGACTGATAAGTGCAATTTTATTGCTAATGCAAATATCGGATTATAAATCATCAAATTATAGTGAAAACAACCATACAACGTTTAATAATTGTTGTAAAATCATGAAAATTAACGGATTGGTTACACTAATGATACTATAAATAAGCTGAGCATTTGCTCAAGAAATCAGAACGCAAGAAAAAAAGGTCCTAAAATGAAGTATTTTATATTAATACTATTAATAGTGTTGGCAATGTCCTATGAGGGGCTATGTGAGGCCAGTGAGTAAAATGTTCTTAATACAGTACATGGAAGTCGTATCTGAAAAATATTTTTTTGAGCATTTGATTTTTTAAATTTTTGTTTATTTGTCTATGCGTCATTTAAATGCAGTTCATTATCATATTTTGGCTTTTCTTAACATTTTGTGTTTGTTTTATTTCAATCGGTTCATAAATAAAAAAATATTTCTATATAAAATATTTTGTTCAGACTTTTTATTGTATAGATATTGTTTTTATACTGATAACGAAAATAATCAATTTTTTTTTAATCCAAATTAATAATTAAGAAGTAATTGTGTATATCAAGCGGGCGCGGTCGCGAACAAATCGCTAGTAATTCATAAATAGAATATGATTTGCAATTTCCTTTAGCTCTTTTAGAATTTTACGGGATCGTAGGAAGTGATTATAACTTACTATCAAGTGACTTGAGTGTATTTTCTATAAAAAAAATAGTTAGTCTCTCAAATAGCCTTCAATCAACCTCTTTCGCAAGCAATGTTATTTTCCTTGGCAAATTGCTCGATAACCATCTTCAGATAGAGCATGGATCTTTATAAAGTTACGCGCACGCTCTTTTCTATATACCAGGCTAAGACAATAAAAATATTAAATATTTTATTCCCCCTCGTGAGAATCGACCCCACAACCTTCGAGTTTACAGTCGCACGCTTCTGCCCGTACGCCGCGACTGGCCACAAAAATCCACTTCGTAGTTGATGAATATCATCCACTGTTCTAAATTATGACATTTTTTTGATTAAATTTCATTATGAATTAGTCTCCATCAAATGTTGTAGCTTTCATTTCAATAGTACTTTCATTTATTTAACAATGCTACTTTTATTATAAATACTTGCTCTGGTTATGAACCAGAGAAAAAAAGGTTATTAAAATATAATCATATTATCCAAGAGATTGATTGATTGATTGATATCTTATGTAGTTACAAACAAAGAGATCGTGATGAAGTAACGGTTTAGCTCACGAGTAGACGCTTGTGGATTCGATTCCCGCTTGGGGGAATGATATATTTTAATTTCATCGCCCCTGTAACAAGACCCCAACAAACTCTTAGCGTGGAAAGTGGGGAACAAAATTAACACACGATTCTCTCTGCCTAAGGTACTACAGTGTGAAGCAGTCCAGATTTTTGTGATAAATTACTCCTTTGTTCACTTTTTACTTAGTAAGATACCACACTTTGTCTTTGATACCCACAAGTGTTTCTATTGCAGATTGTGCCGTTGCTGAGGACTGTGCTACTCCTTGCACGGGGACATGTGCTCCTAACACCGTTACCACTCTGCTATGCCACGCCGGGGTTTGCTTCTGTATAATTGCATAGTATATTAAGAAGGTGCGCCGTTCAAATACTAGTAATGAAATTTCTTGTACATTCTTTACTCTAAATAAAGAAAACATGAATAAAAAATTTGTATTTTATTTTAAGCTAGTGTTTCACTCGCTGTTTCGCTCGTGTGCATCTAACAATTATGGACTAGGTACTTCGCTATTTTCCCTTTTAAAGAGCACGAAAATATGTTCCTGCATGTTTCGTGATTTTATAAACACTATACGTGTAAATTCGACTGCAAAGGAAGGTCTGCGGTGTAAGTGATAAAACAGTTTCAATCCAGTTGAAGCAAATTGTAAAGATTAAAGAGCTTGAAAGGTACCTCACGAATTGAGTGAAGCAAACACGCAAACGCGCGTCGACTGCTGCGTAACATTACTTAACCAGTGCAATAATGAAGATATTTTAAATCAAATTATTTCCTATGATGAAAAGTGGATTCTCTAAGATTATTGGAAACGCTCATCGCAATGACTGGACCCTTGCAAACCAGCCAAATCCTGTCCCAAGCGAAATTTGACCCAAAAAAAGTTACTTGTGGGCGTTTGGTTTTTTCCCAAATCCGGATACACGATTACGTCATCCGGCAAACGTCTATAGTGAGCAAAAAAGCTAAACAAAAAGTTAAACAGCAGAAAAACTTAACTAGTCAATTGCTCTAGAAGAGCTTTAATTTGAATGTCTGAGCATCCACCGTACTCACCGAAACATGCTCCAACTTTTGAATAAGTTCTTGCAAGGGAAAAAAATCAACGGTAATACGTCGTCGTCGACAAACAACGTCCATACCGCCTACAAAGATTTTATTAATTCTCGTCCGAATGGTTTTTTTAGTGTAGATTTGATTCCCACTCGGGAAAAAAATAATATAACTTATAAGTACTTCAAATTCTAATAAAGCAATGCGAAGCATTAAGTTAAGCCGCTCACTACATAATATCTCTTAAATAACGTGGAATTAGGAAACGGAATGCCTAAGGTTCCGTCTGCCTACCATTGTTCATGCAGAATACAGAGTGTCTCTAAAAAAATTCAGATCCCTTAAGTTTTTAATTTTGTTTTTAATGGGTAAAAATTTTACCTAACTAGGGGCCCGCTCGAGACATCGCCCACCCACTTCACTCCTAGCTTATGTTATTTTAAATTATTGGGTCAGAATAATAACCTCATTTCATCTAACACTGACCACGCAGAACAACTATTCCGAAGCCATTATATTCACATCTTTTAAGAATTAGCTGGGCTGTTAGGGTTGCATATGAGCTGCTCCAGATCTTCATTTTTATTATATGGTCAGAAAATGCTTGATATGTTGATCAACTTTTACTAAGACGCTATATTTATATCTCTTAGAGATAAGATGGGCTGCTAGGGTTCCACGTCAGGTACTACAGACCTTCATTTTTGTTATGTGGGTGGAAATTGTTTGTTATGTAGTTCAATTTTCCCAAGGCAGTATATTTATATCTCTTATAGTTTAGACAGGCTGTTAAGGTACAGGTATCAGGTATCCAGATTTTCAAAATAAACTATAGCCTAGATGTTGCCTAAACTTAATAGCTATATGACAAAAAAAAACATTCAAATCCGTCCAGTAGTTCCGGAGATTAGCGTGTACAAACAGACAAATAAACAGACAAACAGACATTTTTTTTTGTAGATTTGGACTCCCTTACTGTTCCTAAACCCCCTCAATTATTATTTTGTAAATATATTTTATGTACAGACGCGTACTATATTTTTATTTCTTTATATGTATAGATAGAGATGATTATTTGCGATTATGTGTTTATACGCAAAGTTTTTATGTAAGCTTTTTCAACTCTTAGAGTATGTATATATTTAATATTAAAACTATAAAAGAAGGTCAATTGTGTCTGTAAAATTTGTTTGCTTTCACGCACTAATCTCATGAATAACTGGTTGGATGTGGTAATTAAGAAAGGCTATAGTTACACACACATTATAAGAGAGTCGTGCAAAAGCGCAGCTTCAAACTTGGCCACTCAACAAATAATGTCGAAATGATATATTTAAAATAAAATTCTACTTATATTTAATTTATTGTTTTTATTTATTTAAAATTATTAATGTTCGAATTTCCATTAATATTATTCAAAAGGCGCTTCCTCTCCACATGTTATGGAATTACACAGTAGCACACATAATCCAAGCAAAGCAAATTGTTACCAGCATTTGGTCCACATGTATTTTGGCAAGGAGCTGCACAATCCAGAGCAGCTACACAAGCTGTAAATAAAAAGGCTTTTTTGACTCGTACTTTGGAGTTTAATTTGGTGTCGAATAAAAATAATTTACCTAACAAACATAGCTAGTATATGTCTTAACTACATTCGTTTTGCAGGCGACTTAGTTGTCTTAACAGATAACATCCAAAACCAACAACGAATGAAACAAGAACTGTCTACAGTCTTCTTTAATATCAGTCTAAAAATAACTAGCCTTAAAACAAAAATATCTAAAAAACAAATACCCCGACTGCATAAAATTAAAAAAAGAAATAAACAAGCCCAACAGTCTATACGGTCAATCTATAGTCGGGACCTATAAGTAATTCTTCAATCAATAAAATATTTACCAGGAGCCCTGCATACTTTAAAGATGTCCCGACTGTTAATCCTAATAAACTTTAGGGCTTGTTTATTTACTTTTAGCTGGGTTTTTGTTTATTTAATTTTTTTTTTATTTTTCACTTTTTTATTAGGGTAGTGATAATCTTGATATACGATGATTACCTTTTTGAAATTTTTTTTTAGCATTAGCAAATTGTCGAACATACTCGTTTTTAAGAACAAAAAACCTATGACACTAAAACGTCGAAACTCGGTCCCTGATTCAACAACAAATATCAAAATTGCAAGTGGCGTAGAGAAAAATAGATGCAATTAGGCATGGTAATCGAAACGTTGGACGACTACCAAGTAGATGGACTGACGATTTTGTCAGAACGATGATATATATCTCTTCATTGGATTTCTAATCAATTCTTTGGATCTATACCCAACGGTATGTGGATAGAAGTTGAAGAATAAGAAGAGGAAGAACCTGCATACGTTAATGTCGTCGTTAATGCCGCTTCCACAGTTTATATTTTGATAGTAATGACCTATCAAAGTATCAACGAAAAAAATATCAATGAAAATGAATTCACAAAAAAATAATGTACTAAGCCATATCCAGATATTGGACCGAAAATATTTAGAATAATTTACTTACGGACGTCACAAAGAACACCCTTATAGAAAATTGCTAATACTATTAGCAGCAATAATGCAAAATATTTCATTTTGGTTACGTTTCTTCCTGCCTTGTGCCTCCACAGCCAACACTATGTCTATTTATATACCTGTAAGTAATAGCGCAACTAATGCGTTAATTTTCACGACTATACTCATATAATTAATGCAGTATGGTAATTTTCACTGTAATTTAATAATTTATTGGGCGATAACCAAATTGGTAGTAAATTTACTCTTGTCAGTCAAAGTTGTCGTATTAAAAGAAAAGGAGACAAAGAGTTCCGTAGATATGAATAAATGCGAATAATTAGACCAGTGATTCTATTGTGCTTCCAAATTTTGGTCCATCGAGGGGAATTCCGAGCTTGGTAGTGCAACGTCTAACTTTGTCTACAAACCGGCATTTTTGGGTGAACGATGGTGGTTCAGAAATGCGTGATGTGTGTTTTACCGAACAACACTTATGAAGTCTTTTCTACTTGTCATATCATAATTATAATTATTTACGGATACACTCAAGGAACCTATTGTTAAAAGACTCTGTTTCCCATTTCCTGCCGAATTCTGGAGGCATTGCCTGTCAAGTAACGGAACTAAAAGAAAAGCCCGGCTTCTTATTTTATTATTCTCAACTTATTTTATTAGTTATTTTTACTGATTTTTGTATAACTTGCATAAAGAAAATGCGGGACCAAAAATTAAACAACATAACAATATTTGCAATGCTACCCATTCCCTCTTTTTATTACTTATGCACTACCGTTATATCCTGCTCTATCGTAAGTTTATGTTAGTTAAGGTTACCTGTAAGAGATCACTAATAGTGATAAGGTCGCCCTTGCATGCTACTCTATGTCTTTTGTTTAATATTTAGTTATGTGTTTGTTTATGTATGCAATAAAGAGTTTTATCTATCTATCTATCCCTAGTCAGAATGATGCAAGTGTACAATTCTACAATAAAAACCACGGGAATCAATTAATAATTACGAAGAATCCAGAATCAACTATTTACTATTATTTAACACACGCGTCAATTAACTGAAGATATGAAAATTAATTATTTTATGCACATTACGCTTATTAGTTCTATGAGATAAGATCTAAACAGTGGTATATAAGAAACTACAACTCGGGATCAATTAAATTTTGAAAACGTGAGTGAGTGAACAATATGAAGTATACAATCATATTTTTGGTACTATCCTCGGCACTTGCTGTCTTTTCAGCTCATGGTGAGATTTCTTTTACGCAAATATTTGGACTTGTTTTCCGAATATTAGTTTTTTTTTGGGTTGTCTGGATGATGAAGAGAACCTAGTACTCAACCACCCGTTTCTTCAACTTCATATTTTTAAAAGGCTCTGCGTGTTACGCGATAGAACCCATGGCGGACATTTAATGATACCAGTCGTTTCAATATGTTTTAATGTTCTCCTACTTTACGTTCGATTACAAATATTAACCATCATTTTGGAGTATCCTACATCCCACAATCATAATTAAATTGTTTTTTAAGGTTCAACGCTGTTAGCTATGCTAAGAATTTTTGGTGGATTTGTTTCTTCATACTAAATGCGATAAATCCACCAAATCATTACTAATGCGTTGAGTTGGGTTCTATTCATGAGTACAAGTAGTAGGAGGCTAATCAAGATTAAGGAGTTAGTCCATGGCTTGCAACATGTTTTTGCCACTCACTCGCTACTACAGAAAGAAACGGAGAAATATTGACAAACATAATTACACATATACGATACAAATTCGACAGTCGTTATAAAAGTGTAATAATTACTTTAACAAATAGAGAATATAGCTCTCCATTTTAATATATGATATACCTTCTTCCTCCTTGCATTAGTCCCGGCGTAAATTGCCAAGGTCTGCGTCCTGCTTAACCTACCCCACTTATCTATTCTCATATTTTGCAGTGGCCCATACTGACGTGTTACAAGTCGTAAGGAACAAGCAAGTAGGAACTGTATGCACTGTAAGCGATGATTGTGTGGCACCATGTCTTTCAGCATGTCCCAACTACGAAGCTGCACTTTGTTACTCAGGATTATGTGCCTGCCAAGCCAAGTAAAATTAATAACATTAAACTAAATATTGGATCAATAAAAAAATATTGATGTTTTAACATTCTTTATTTCTTACTCGCACATTAGTGAGCAGAAAATCTTATAAATACTTTAGAATTATAATAAAAATAAATTTTCTTCTTAAGTGTAAGTATCTTAAAAATTGTAGTTAAAAGGTTAATTTTTAATAAAGAATATAAGCAAAATCGAAATAACTAAATATAATGTATATGCAATGAAATATGAATTCTACAAAAAAAATCGTTCTTGTCATCTCATGCCTAGACAATAATATTTTCTTGTAGTGGAATTCCTTGATCAAGGCATTTGATAATTTGCAAAAATATAATTGAAAATAGGAGGATTAATATATGTAAATGTATAGTAGTAGCATCTATATTCTACGAGTAATGATTTCTTAAAATTCCTACGGGAATGAAAAAAAAAAGATTTTATAAAAGTGTATCCTGTACATTAAATATGAAGACATGTCAAAAGTTCATATATTACTCAATTATTTGAAATTAATACAATAAATTATTTTGGCGAAGTTATTTTGTGCTCAACTGGCACGCTCGGAACGCCATAATAGAAAGTACAGAACAGAACAGAACAATAAATTAAATCGTAACCCTAATTATAGCAACATTTTTATATATACATATCTAAATATTAGATTCTTTATTCTATATTTAAATAATTAAATATATCCTGCCAGAACCAGAATTGATTGAACCGTGCGTTGTTCACACGAGTCGAGTTAAGGATGAAAAGTTACTAGTATTTACGACTATTTTGAATACCATCCTAGGGCAATAAACAAATAAATGCGTAGATTTTATGCTGATTTCAGTACTTCAAACTTACCAGAGAATTGACTACTCTGTTAAGAGTGAATTTGTATGCAATAGAAGTAGTACCGAGAGGTATAAAAACGAAACCTCTCTACAGTTTGTTACATTAGATCTTGGCCTGTCTAGAACTATAATTAACTCGTTCTTAAACGAACTTCAACAGCGGCACTAGGACATTTATTTCAAATATGTTGTAAAAAAGAGTGTTAATGCGCACTTGAGTCGCAAGACCTAGCTCAGAGTAGAATCCATGGAGAATTTAGTAGTTTCTTTTACTAACCCACAAAATACGAGTATGTTGGAATTTTTAAAAATCGACATGAAAATTATATAAATATGTAATTATTTTTGGAATTACATCCTTTTATTGTCATTGTGTCTAATTTAAAAGAATTTACATACTTTTCTATGTATTTAAAGATTCTTTTACATTACACCAATCTGGACCATATCCTCATTCATGGAAGAATTTGCAACACTCGTCATAAAATGGTATTCTCATGTAACTTCAGAGTTCTACGTAGCTTAGTTGACAATAAAATATTATAGTATCAACGAGTTGCTGTGATGAGGGAGGTAGTAAACCATTCGAGTTTAGGCGCATTCACACAAAGTGTGATTGTATACGCGACTGGTTGTGAGTGCGATCTCCACTCGGGGGAATGAAATATTTACTTAAATTTATATTTCCATTTCTTCGCTCTGGTGTCGAGGCAAAGTGCGGCGTTGAGTTCCGCAACTCAATACGCAATTCCTCCAGATTTCGGATTTTCGGCAGAAAATGGAGAACGGAGTGTCTTAACACTAGGTTCTGCTACGTGAGATACAGCGTGAAAGAAAGCGTCATTGTTTTTTTTTTTATTTTTATAGTTCGTTTTTTAATTTTTTAATGTTTAATTTATAACTTTGTAACTATGTAATAAAATTTAAGAATTAAATTCTAAACTTAAATTCCATTTATATTTATAGTATCAGCTTGAAACTACTACTCTGTAGGGGAAGGTGTAAGTTTGGAATATTACTATAATTTTTTTAAAGATAAATAAATATTAAAATATTGTTTTTCTCTTTATTTAATTTGGGGTTGA
>JAEBDU010011968.1:0-13370 GCA_016802625.1 Heliconius numata
TGTGTCATCTTATCATAGTATGCCATCTTGAGCACAATTCCCCTACACTATTTCGAAATTGCGAATAGTATTAGAGAAAAACGCATTTAATTGTTGACACATCCCGCCGTTAACTCATCAGCTGTGCCGACTCAAGTTTTACTTATCCCTTACTCTCAGCATATAAATAAGTATATTAGTTACGTTGGCCATTTAATGTAGATCAAAACTGTCTTTTACTGTTTTTTCATTTTAATAATTACTTTAGAAGTTGTTACAATATCAAAACATCCATGCTGCGAAACGCGCCCCGCGACGTTTTGCTTATGCGTCATGAGCAGTCATCGGTGGTTCAGTGGTAGAATGCTCGCCTGCAACGCGGGCCCGGGTTCGATTCCCGGCCAATGCATTTTATTTAATTTTCCTCACAGGCAGCCACGTAGTGCTTGCTTTTCATCAGGGACAGAATACCCTCTTCAGCATTAACCACGAGCTCGAAAAAAAAAACCCGCCTGCCTCTATAGCAACGAAGATCTAGATGCGTTTTGGATAATTGGAGTTGAATGTATTATTTCAGCACGATATATTTGGTTTCATATTTTTTGTAGTAGTTATTAGTAGGTAGGTTTTTGTTTATAATTTCTTCCGTTTAAAAATAGTCATTTAACTATCTAAAAATAGCCATTTAAATATATTTTAATAAGTACTTGAAAAGATTAGTAGCACAGATTTAAAATTACGGTACCTACTAAAAAATCCTTGCCGAGTAAAACAATTTAAAAATCCTTATTGAAACTACGAAAATGCGGGTTGCATTAGAGTTTAATTAATTTTCACATTATCTTAAGTGCTTTGCAAACATACATTATATGAATAATCCAGTGGTAAAAGCGGGCGAAGCCGCAAGAGGGTCGCTAGTTTTTTTTATAATATACAATTTAATTTTAACCACATTTTACTGAAGGACCGGACATTTAACAAAAACCGCAAGAAACATTTAGCCAAAATAAAGTTTAGTTACTTAATTGAAAACAGAAATCAAATTATAATATTACGCCCCAGTCAAAATCAAACCTAGCAAGAGAAATATAAAAGTTTATGCTTAAGGCGCGTTGCACACTTGCGACAGGGGTAGGTGTTAGAAATACAATTTTTTATAAATATTGAGGCCAGTCATGGCGCAGGGGCACAAGCGACTGTAAAAGCGGCAGGTAGTGGAAATTGATTCCTAGTCGAGGAAATTAAACATTTGATAGTTTCATATAAACATTTGGTAGATAATGGAATGTAAGTGACCTGAGAGGAGGACTTACGGGTCGGGCAAAATAAAATTTTCCATTTCATGTCTTAAAGCCCCCATAATGAAAGTTTTATAAATAAATAAGTTTTTAAAAATATACGACATTTTAGTCGTCATTCATCCGTGAGTCTAAAATTCGATCTCATCATTTTGTTTTAAACTCCAAATTGCCTTTTGCCCGAAGGATTTCTCGGTGCGCGTCAATATTATTTTTCCGGACTAATTTCAGAGTTGTTTCGTTGGATTTTATAATTATTTGTACATTTCATAGCAATTTCTTTACAGTATTTTATTTTATTTTATAAGCAGTTGATGGAAATTAGT
This sequence comes from Heliconius numata, assembly GCA_016802625.1. Classification (NCBI taxonomy): domain Eukaryota; kingdom Metazoa; phylum Arthropoda; class Insecta; order Lepidoptera; family Nymphalidae; genus Heliconius; species Heliconius numata. Next base: position 1,604 of record JAEBDU010011968.1, read on the forward strand.
TTTAGATGAATTTTGAATTGTTGCTTTGACATTTGCTTAAAAATAAATATTAATATTATAACAAGTTTGTTTGGTTGTACGCGCTAATCTAAGGAACTACTGGTTCGATTTCAAAAATTATTTTTGTATTGTATAGTTCATCTATTGAGTCCGTTCAAACAGTCGTGGTATACGGCACAAGAGTGTGGCTGTAAACGCAATGTTGGTAGGTTCAAATCCCACTTGGGGGAACTAAAGGCAAAGCGCAGCATTGAGTTTCGCCAATCAACACATAATGCCTTAAGAATTCTTTCAGCGGTGTCAAGTGTCTTAAGTACGAACTTCGTTTCCTATTAAGACTTAACGAAACTATAACAATAGGTGTCTTAAGATTAGGTTCTCAGATTGTCTCTGGCTATCCCTCGTGTCCCGAGTGGTAATAGAATCCACAACCGTCGCGTTTACAGTCGCACATTGATGCTCCTGCACCACAGCGACCTCCCTTTACTATTAATTAAACTTATCTATACAAAGTCATTGACAAGATCGATATCTCACTATCTATTAATCGTCAACTTAGTCTCAATCCTCGCACAAAGCAAAGCTCCAAGATTTTAAGTTCGATATTGCCTTTGATGGGATTAGTTGTTAACGATGAGTTGGGGTGTAAACAGATTTCCCGTGAACATAGTATAGGGGTTGTTATACAAACAAACTTACTACTTGTAGTAGTTTTTCGCTGTATCCTGCATATAACAGGGAAGGTAGAGGGAATCTGGGAACCTAGTGTACCATTTTCTGCCCAATTTTTGAAACAATTTGTGTGAATAGTGGAACATAAAGTTGCGCTCTTGAACTTGTCTTGTTACCAGCCCGAGGAAATGTTAATTAAAATGTAACAAGTGTAAAATTATTAGAATTTTTAGTAAATTTGAGCCACAATAATAAAAGTGAAATGTTTTTTTTTACTTTAAAATTAGTTTTAGAGGGAATCTTCCCATTTCTCCCCAATTACCAAGACCTAGTGAGTTAAGTAGCGGTGCTCAACGCCGCGTTATGTCTTATTATTTTAATTTCTTTGTAAGTTGGTTGGTGGTTGATTCGGAGCCACAATCGACGCCCTTACAGTCAGTAAATTAAAAATAGAATTATAGAGTTAATACTGTAGCCCGTATTTGCTTAACTTATATAAATCGACCTTCCACCTAATAAAACCACTGAGATTTAATAATGCAAATATTAAACTAACAAGCAACGAGCTTTTAATTAAATCGCTAATCTCGTACAAACGTTACTTGTCCATTTATATAGAATTAGTTATATTATTAAACGTGAGGTCGCACATGCGGGTTAGATTGGAATGACTTGGTCTCTCGTTTTAGAGTTAATTAAATAATAGTTAAATATCGATTTTCAATGTTTTTTATAGTTTTACGTTGTATCTCGCACATAACAGCGTAGGTAAAGGGAACCTGGGAACCTAGTGCTAAGACGCTCCGTTCCTATTAAGACACTACCATTTCCCACTTCTACGACCCGCAACCAACACACGCCACGGACTGGCCTCAGTCATTTTTATTAGTAGATATTATTGAGAAAAAATGATAGATTTTTTATTTTTCTTTTGTGTTATTAGGTTTCTATTAGACCGCTGAGCCTACACTTGTGTTGCAAGTTCCAAACATTATTCTGAGTACCGAAAAATGCTAATTAGTTTCTTCTCTTTCACGAAAACACTTAACAGCAAATGCAAATTTGCATCAATATTTATAGGAAAAATACTCCTAACAAAATAAAAGATAAACAACCATACAGCGCTAACATTCATTCGTTCATTACCTTCGATGCGATAGAAACGTAAACAGCAATTCCACTCACTAAAGAATCCATCGTCAAAGCACCAATCAAATATGAAAACCTCATTCAATATGACTATCAGCTCGCACTTTTAAACTCGATTCCGCCATTTTATTTCAAACATTTCAATTTGCCAAGAACGGGGCAAATTGTTGATGAGAGAGAGAAAGAGAGAGAGAGAGAAAAATCTTAATATTTCCCTCTTAGGGCTTTTCATTTATTTTCAATTTTCTGCGTTATGATCGTGAGGTATGCCAAGTATTTAACGCTGGGCGCCCGTCGCTTTATTGAGGAGAAATATTTAATATGAACGATTTTCTTTTAAACGCTTCCAAGATTTTTACCATTCTGTTTATAGAAATATGCTTCGCTGTGAACTCTTTTGGAGTTTTTAGTATTTTTTTTATTATTATTATTTTAGATTCACACTGTATCCCACACCTAGCAGGATTAATAGAGACCTGGGAACTTACACTCTGTTCCCATTAAGGCACATCCGTTCCCCAGTTTCCGCCGAATTCTATAGGCATTCCATTTTGAGTGGCGGAAGTCAATGCTGCGCCGCGCTTTGCCCAGTTACCAGAATGAGAAAATGAAAATATTAAATATTATATAATTTCCATTTCCTCGAGTGGAAATCAAACCCACAATCCATCGCGTTTACAATCGCACACTCGTGCCCCTGCGCCACGACTGGCCTCAATATTATGTATGAATTTCATATATTTATGTACATAAATTATTTAATTAAGGAAGAAAGAAGGAAGGTCTTTGGATATCAATGCGATGGAATACATCGTGAACCTAAAAAAAGTAATAATAACAATAAACATTTAAGTACCTACATCTAAATACGATTTCCTTAACATTCGTTCTTACAAATGTAAAGAAAATCGTATTAAGATTATTCTAAAGTTATACGAGTTAAATTCAAGAAACGAGTATTCAGAATGTAGTCGTGTCTGTAAAGGCTAAGTGAGCTAAATTTTCTAGTTGATATGCCAAAGACCTGGAGTATTCAAGATAAGATCGAGATATGTCCCGTCCCTGACTGTCGAAGGTGGAGAGAGCTTTCTAAGGCTATTTAAAATATAAATCTTATGTTTATATTATAAATGTTTGGAGTACCAAATGATATATATAAATATATATATATTTTCTTGACGCTGTCGTGGGGCACAAGGGTGACTATTACGCGACGGTTGTGAGTTCGATTTCCACTGGAAAAAATGAAATATATTTGTAGAACGGAAGTGTCCTAATGGGAACGGGGTGTCTTAACACTAGGTTTCCAGGTTTTCATTTCCTACCCTGCTATGTGCGGGATATAGCGTGAACCTAAAAAGAAATTAAGATCAAAATTCATCAAATTACACAATTTTGTCTAATATGAACTGGGTCTATTATCTAATATTATCAAGTAATTTCTTAAGACTACGGCGTCGTCGTCAGTCAATCAATCCGCGTGTTAAAGATTTACTCCCTCGATTTCTGATTTTTTTGTCTTCCCAACGCTAATTTATAACTGAGGACTTCGACACCGCGGTGTCTGGCTCAAGTGACGAGAGGTAGCGATTTATTAAATAATATATAAATATTTATTGATTTAATTTGATATTTACTAGCTATGATTTTATTTTATAAATATTTGACGCCGTCGTGTTATATAAAATATACGACATTGGGCGCGGTATATGGTGAACGAAGTGTTTTCCCGTTAGATTATACTAAACAGATATTCAACCTACCAGAATTAAATACGAAAGATCAAAAATAAATAAACGGGAAACGTAGTGTTCTAACATTAGGTGCCCTCTGCCTACATTGCTGTGTGTGGGATACATTTTTGCAGCAAATGAACTATATTGAAAGTATTTTAAGAAAATTGGTAATACGAACGCTTTATTCTTATAAAATACAACCCTCAGATCGGGCACGATGAGAAAGGGAGGTGTCAGCCCTCACGCCTACGGGGAGGGAAATGGTTCCTTTGATAATTTATTATTGAAACGTCGCTTTCATTCTTTCCTTTTGTGATATTGTCTCGACTCGAAGCTTATTTGTTCCGGCGTAATTTGTTTGAAAATGTTTTATTCTGGGATTCCCCCCCTACTCTACTAACTTCTAATTCTTTTTAACGTCTGTGGTAATGCGCGATTTCTGTCCTGCGTCCGTTTAATCGAAGTTTTTAATTGAATAAGTATAAACGATGCTTGAGGCTCTTGTGGCATAATGGCATATCGTCCAGCTGTAAACGCGTCTGTCGTAAGTTCTATACCAACTTTTGGGCAAGAACTATTTTCATTCCCTAGGAAGAGTCGAAGTGTGTTGTTGAATTTCGCCGATCAACACGCAATATCTCAAAGATTGGATGGAAGTGGGGAACAAAATGTCTTAGCACAAGGTTCCCTGTGTCTATCCTGTTATATGCGGGATATAGCGTGAAGATAACAAAAAAATTATATTTCTTAAGTCTGCGGTAATTCGCGACTTCTGTCCAACATCCGTTTAATTTAAACTTTTAATTAAATAAAAAGGTATAAGCAATACTTGTGACTTTCCATTGTTTGAAATTAAAAATCTTTTAATGCGTTAAGTGTGTAATCTAAAGATGGCGTTTGGAAGTTTTTGTAATAATTTTGTTTTGTTGTTTCGGAAGTTTGTTTTCGTTTTTAGAAATAATTGTGATTGTCAGATCGAGGGATTTTAAATTAATTTTTTTTGGTAATCTGTATATATTTTCCGCCTTTTTTCTATGAAATTTGATTTTTTTAGTATAATATATTTTTTAAAAATCAACAAACAAAAATTAGAAAGTTGTATTATAAAAATACAAAGTACTAGCTCGCGGTTCCGTCATACTGTGTGAGTGCTTTTACCTTAAATACGAATCAATAAGTCTTTGTTTAAACGAGAAAATGAAGAAGGAACGGAGTGACTAGTGACACTAGGTTCCCTATGGCTGACCTTATTACATGACTGGGATACAGCATGAGGCTAGAAATAAATAAAAAAATGAGAAATAGCTTCACTCTTTTACCCGCATAGAAGGGTAGACAAAGAGAACCCACTGTAAAACACTCCGTTCTTCACCTTCCGCCCAATTTTGCAATAGTGCATGTTGAATGGCTGAACCGATCACCACATTGTCTACCGCAGCGAAAAAATTAAAATAATAAAATTACTACCTCGATTGAAAATTGAACCTTGTTAACAATTAGATGCTGCACCACTACGCCGCGACGACCTACAACAGATATATTACTATATAAAAATATTTCTTTTCATCATCAGTCTCTTAATGTATCAGGAAGGGTCGTTTATATAAAGCGTAGTGCTTACAGTACGATCTTCATAGCAAAACCTCTTTCATAGTAATTATTCTCTCTAACTAATAAGTAATGCATTCGTCTTTTGTTACTTCCCTGTTCCTACAAGTGCGTTCGATGAAAGTAACGCTTTTTCCACATTTGGCCCCTTTGAGTGATATGTGTTATACATATATTATATGTATACGCGATAGTTGTGAGTTCGATTCCAATTCGGGTGAAGGAAATATAGGAATTGGAAGTGTTTCCAAAAATGTTTAAAAAATATTGAATATAATTATTTAGGTTTCTAGGCAAAGCGCAGAGATGAGTTCTCTCACTCAACACGAAGTGTCTTAATGGGAACGGAATGTGTCATCACTAAGACATTCCGTTATTATTCCCTCTGCCTACCCTGCTTTGTGCGGGATACAGCGTGAAGCCAAATAAAAAAATATTAGTATTTATGTAGTTAGTATCTCTGTAGGGAGATTTTTACAAATTACTCTAAGCAATAATCATTTGAAAATAGATAATACACCATTATCTATTGCCAAAATATAATAAAAAATATTTAAAAAAAAAAACACGCAGCGGGATTCAAACCAGCGCCTCTTGGACGCCGCTCAACTCTCCTTAGGTATAACATGTCATCTGACCCTAAGAAAAACACAATCATAACATTTCGATCAAATAAATCTCGTACAAATACACTTTGCAAGAAAACAAGTTAAAATTAATCCCGCGAAAAAGTTTAATGAAAGCATCACCTGAGCTTAGCCTGTATTTATACACCCTTAAATATATACTAGACGCTATAGCATTTTGCTATAGAAATATGATCTTCCCTACCCCAAAAATTGGGGCCAAAATTGCTTGACAACCAAAATGCATTGGGGTGAAAAGGATACGCATCCAAACTCAGCTAGGGGAGTTAACAATAAGGCTCGTTTGATAAATTGCGATATTGTTGTTTCCCCAGATACCACCCATACGTGACCTCTTCACCTTTCTTCCTCTCTTACTTTTTTAAGGGAAGTGACCAGATTATAAGGGTCCAAGTTATTTGGGACGTTATGCATCACGTGGAATTTCTTTCATTGGCCGATCCCGTTCCGTAGTTCTGGTTTGTTAGTTATTGAATTGTTTGAAGTTTAGCGGAGTGGAGACCTTTTTTTTAATATTGTGTTTTTTGTTTTTGCCCATATGTTGCGTGGATTTTTCTTTTTTTTTATTTTTATCCTTTCATGGTTAATTTATTGTTTTTATTTCAATGTTTTGGTAGGATGAAACGCGGCATTGAGTTCCGCCGCTCAACAGTTGATGTAACGGAAAACAACAGCGTAACTCTCTTATTTTTATCTATATAGATAGCTAAATTCACGAGTCATATACTTCTAGCTCATTTAAATGAAAAAAATAAATAAAATCGATTTCAATGTATTGTAACGCTAATTTAGGCAAAAATAAAAAAAGGTTAATATTAAATTATTTTGACCTTGATTTCATTGAAGTTAAAAAAATCTTCATTAGAATTAAAGAACTAATTACAGTTTTGTATAATAAAGAATATTTTACTTTTCTTTACTTTAATTTAATAATATTTAAATACGCAATTCTTAGGAAAACACTTAGCTACTATGCTAGTATAGCTTTATACAGGCTTCAATTGTCAGTAACGTCTGTCCATGATGTTAGATCGACAGTGCCCGGAGCAAGATGAACGTCATCTGCACGCCCATCAAAGTTTGGACGGAGTTACCATTGCATAATGAAGTCAATCTATGTTATTATGAAATATGATTTACTTTATAAAGCGAAGATATTATGTTGTAGTATATTATAGATAATGAAACATTTAGTAGGGATAAAGCGCTTAAATAACTAAATTAAAAATAAATCAGCTTCACGCTGTATACCGCACAGCAGGGTAGGCAGTGATAGCCTCGTGTTAAGACATTCCGATCTCCACATTCCGCTGAATTCTAGAGATATTGCGTGTTGAGTGGCGAAAATCAACACCGCGCGTATATAGTTATTCTTTTTATAACAACATTTATGTTTGTCATGGAAAGTATTTTGGGGATCTGTTCGACCTAATACACCACAGTATGTCACACGCTCAAATATCACCTGCATCATCTGGATACTGACTACTGAGTGTGTGCAACACTGTTTTCAGGTCGATACCACATGGATACCTTCAAAACGCGGGTATATCTATCTAATCTTTAAGGCCAGCAACGCACCTGTAGCTTCTCTGCTGTTGCAGGGGTCGTGGGCGGCTTTGTTTACGTACCATCAGGTGACCTGTGCGCTCGTTGCCTTATCTTTTCCACTAATTATATAATAATAGGGGCAAATTTGTATATGGGTTCTATACATCTGTTGACGACCTACTTCAATAAAAAAAAAAACAAAAAACATAAAATGGTAATCTACTCTTTAAATGGCTTCCATATCGTATAGCGATATAGCGTCCGGCTTCCGATTTTTTATAACTTTTAATTTTAGGGCAGTATCTATTACACGTATCAATACTTATATAAAGTTTACCGTATAAAAAAAAGTATTTTGAATCTCTGAGGTCAATTCAGAGATTAATTTTAAAAGTTGGTAATCATTAGGTTAAATAAATATTATCTATAGGCTTCTTATTCTGAGTAAAATTAACTATGACAATAGTCAATTACTAATATACTAAAGGGACAAAAAATCTTATTAGCCCAGGCACCAAGCCAAGGTACGCTTACGTGACTAGAACTACTGTAGTAAAAGCTATTTTTCTAGAATTATCCTTAAAGAGTTTTAAATGAAGACAGATCTACATTGTAACGTGTGCCATCCGTCGCCTGCTATTTACTTTAAAGTTACTACCGAGTTATCTTACAGTAACTTACTAGAAAGGGGATGACCCCTTGACACCCCCCGAAAACACCCCCCAGTCGAACTCCCCCGGGTGGTCATCCTCAAGGTGGTGGCTCCCCCAGGATCGCCCCCTCAATCGTTTGATTAATACAAACTTGTCTATTATTATAATTGTGATATCGAAGTTTGACGATTTGCTTTAATTGATAATTTCAACCAAAATCGATGGCTCTTTGAAATTTTCAGTTTGAATTTAACTTTGTTTTGTTGACATCTCCAAATTGGAGTGCTGTTTCAAATAATAAAAGGTCACTTTTGTTTCATTGCCTTGATTATTTAGCGTCGGTTACGGTTTCTGATAAAATTGGTGTTGTTTTATAATAGAAGGGTTATATCTTTGGTTAAATAATTGTAAAGTTGAGGCCATCGTGGCATAGCAGCATTGTATATGCTTTAAGCAAAAGCGAAGTGACTATTCACTCAATTTTCTCTAAAAAGACAAATTATAATATTTACTTTGAAATGACGAAATTTTCAAATAAAAAACGATACATTCTAATTACTTTGTGATGCCTTACGTCATATATTATAATAATTATGTGGTCATAAAATGATCAGAAATTTAGAAATGGAGCTATACATTATATAGACCTATGTAAGGTTATTTTAAAATCCTCATTATCATCATCGCCGTCATCATTATTAGTGATCGACTTTAGCCAAATATTGGCCGAATTTTCTATGATTGAGCCAAAATTAAATTAAAATTTTGCCAGAAATTAAAATACGCATTTATTAATATTAGAAGAATATTAACCAGTTTTGTTCTACGCGATTCTTACAGCAGCTAAGTAGAGGGAATCCGGTGTGAAATCTCTCCACTCCCCACTTCCCAAACTCCCAACTTCAAATATGAACTTTGAAGCTATAGAAAATCTATAATACTATTAATATATATTTAGAAGTGTAGAATTAACTTTATAAGCCGGAAGTACGCCTCGTTAGCTCGCGCTGCGCACGCGACGCGGTCAGTGTATTTTTTACACTAATTAATTAATGACACGTGGCCTATAGAGCTTATGGTGGGCGGGATTCTTTCTTATAAAGAGGAGGGCAGTGGCACAATAGTGTAACTGTAACGACGTGGTTGTGGGTACGATTCCCACTCGAGGAAATGTTTTATTTCGTCGCTTTGGCACAAAGACAGAATAGCCCCGTATTGAGTGCCGCAGCTCAATACTCAATGCCTCTAGAATTTGGGAACCGACTATCCAAACACTAGGGAACCTTAGTGTCTGTCAACTTTTGATAGATTTTTTCTTAGACTTAATTATATAATATTGACGTTTTGCGCAGAACAGAAGTGTCACCTATACATGATATACGATGAATGGTGAAAAAAAAAAACTTTGTAATTTTAGCGAGTTTATCCGCGAGTGGGTTTCTAGTAAACAATAATTATCGTAAAAAAATATTCAAAAAAACTGTTGAACCACTGGAATTTCAATCTAACTACACTATGGAGAAGAACGTAAAAGCAATTAAAATAGATAACTTCCCACAAAGTTCCCCATCAAACCAAACTCGAGCAGTCACCGTGGGACGAAGAAAGCACTAAAAAACTACGCGTCGACGTCAGCACGCCGCAGGGAAAACCTACACGTATACGAAATTACTATTAACAAAGTTGAATAGCTGAAGACCCGAGTCTTTCCTTTTAGTGGAGTGAACTGCGCCTTTTAGCTAAATCATCTAGAAATAGGGCTTTGTTTATTTTTAGCTATATTATGATACTCAGAATTTTTCATCTAATTTCAAAGATATGCCTTAACAAAAGAGGGAAATTATTTTAATTAAATTGTTATGATATTCCACAATTTGAATCGATGGTTATGGGAACCATCGCGTATACAATAGCCAGAAACTGCAAGATGACCTTATTGGCATATACTATTTATGTCTAAAATGTATATATAATTTTTTTTACACGGTGTTGTTGCACCAAATGAGGGAATCCCACGGAAGTAGTGATGAGACACTAAATGACAACGTTAAAGCATCAAAAATCAATACATCGATTTAATTTTTTATAACATCAGTTAGATATTCATTTGAACAATACTTTGAAGTAATGACCACCGTTCCTTGTCGCACTCATAAAATAAACATGTGATGTGGACGTAAATATGAAGGGTTGCCGGTTAAATATATGGTACTAGCATTACTATTCTATACATTGTAAATGTATATCTACTAAAGATGTATTGTTTAGTACCAAACGCCACCCACTATTTTTTGGGTGGACTTTGAGACAAAATGATAAATGAAATCGATTTTTTTATTATATTTTTGGAATTGCGAAATATATTCTACAATCCACTACACTTCCTAAACTATATACATGGCAAATTTCAACTTACTAAGTTCAGTAGTTTCGTCTGTGCGTTGTCTGTCTGTCACTCACTATCATTATAATACTTATCATCATCATTATCATCATCATCATCACTACGTTAGTCACTCATTACCAGAAGAATTTTATTAAAAAAAAAAGATTTATAAAGTTTTCAGCATTTTACACCTTGTATAGTCTGGCAAATATGTTATTGATAATGGGAAGCACGCGCGGCAAATTGCGCAGAAAGCGTATTTTGATGTCTGCACATAGACACCCCCTCACGCCGGACCGATTCCCCGTATGGGCTCGCGGGGAATCGGTGCGGGGTGTGACCGGGCTACGGTACAATCGAGCACAACGCTATCAGTTCATTACTATGAAATATGAATATAATATGATATGATAGCATCATATATACGGAATAGCGTAGTAGAGCATATTTATCTAGTAATATTATAATGATTAGTGCGTTTGTTAGCTTAAGCAACATGCAAAATCAAGTTATGGATAACCAAATTGAAAAATTAAATAAAAAACGGAATTGAAATTATTATAATGGGGCCACATACTAATACTAATATTCTCAATCCAAATTCAATAAAAAAAAAGTAACATAAAAAAGTAATTTTAATAAGGTACATAAAAGAATAAAAATAATAATACATACAAAAAAATGTAAAAAAATAAAGTTTTAATAAATAAAATGTAAAATATAAAAGTAAAAAATTAAAAGGAATGGCCGTTAGAGTTCATTTACAAAAATAATTAGTAATAAAATGCAAATTAAAAAAAAATACGTAAAAAAATTAATTAATTTAAATAAAACGTTAATTAATGCATGTAAGAAAGTAAAAAATAAAAATTGACAAACAATAAAGCAAACAATCAAAACGGTAAAAGGCATTTTTGTTTACAATTAATTATATTCTTGTTTGAACAATATAGTGTGAGCTCGATTGTACCTATAAAGATGTGTGAGTGCGAATTTCCTGTAAGGACGTAGCGCTCACACTAACGCACAGTAACTTGTATGGCAAAGGGATACCTCACTCTCATTTTTTTTGTACCTCAAAATTTATTTAAATAATTTACCCAATATTTTTTTTATATATATAATCTTAAATATTGCCACATATTTCTTTATCCATATTGCATTGTATATAAGCTTGTGTTATGCATACTGAATGTTTATGTACATAAGTGTATATATATATACATATATACGTAAATATCATGTGCCATTAGTTATATAAGCAGAAGCTTAGAATTGATTAATTATTTATTGACAAAAAAATGTTATTATACTTTTTGGGCTAGTCTTGATTTTATTCTCGACAACAATGTATGGAACAGCTGA
>JAEBDU010011969.1:1657-17989 GCA_016802625.1 Heliconius numata
GGAATCTCTGACGCAAAGACATTTTGCGATATCTTGCGTCACTTTATCCCGGGAACGTGCCAGTTTGTAAATGAGCTTCTGCCCCTCCACAGTTTCAAGTTTATCATACAATGGTGACAAACTCTCACTGCGGGCTCTGGCTACAGCTCTTTTACTGGCACGTTTAGCTACTGTGTACTCCAGTCTGTCTTCAGGAGAGTTGGATTCCTGCCACTTCTTAAAGGCAGCCTTCTTTTCACGAGTCACCTCCTGGACCTCGTCATTCCACCACCATGTCTCCCTGTCGATGACACGTCCTCCCCTAGAAACGCCAAGAACTCGCTTGCCTGCCGCAATGATTGCCGACTGAGCCCGATCCCAAGCATCCTGAGCAGTCTTGGTGTTAGTCGAAAGATTATGACTTTTCACCTCTGCCAGGAAGTCGGTCTGCATCGGTCCATTCAGCAACCACCACTTGATCCGAGGCCTACGTTTCTCGGCTACTTTCTTCTTCGGAGTGACGTTAAAGTCCATGACAAGAAGACGATGTTGGGCCGTTAGGCTTTCGCCTGGAATGACCTTACAGTTAGTTACCCTGCCCATATGACACCGTCTGGTCAATAAGTAGTCTATTTGAGTTGAGTGGGACCCGCACTTATACGTGATAAGGTGCTGAGAATTCTTTTGGAAGAACGTATTCACGACGGCCAGATCAGACGCAATACAGGTTCTCAGAATGTTTTCTCCCTCTGCATTGCGAAGACCGTGCCCAAAACCCCCGTGAACACGTTCATACGGCTCAGCAGCCCTACCGACGTGCCCGTTCAAGTCCCCCCCAACTAAGACCACTTCGGTACACGGCACAGCAAGTAGCACCCCTTCATACTGCTCCCAGAATGTCTCCTTTTCAGCCACGCTACATCCCGCCTGGGGAGCATAGGCACTGATTAAGTTTGTGATAACGCCCTCAATCAGTACCCTCACTCGCATCAGGCGGTCGGAGCGACGGTCAACTTCAAGGAGCCCATTCTGAAGCTCTTCAGAAAGCACTACCGCTACACCGTTTCTACCCGAAGGTGACCCAGTGTATATGAGCCGGTAACCCTGTCCGATGTTACGGGACTTATTGCCCTTCCAGCGTGTTTCCTGGAGGAAGGCACACTGGACCCGACGTCTCATGAGTACATCTGCGAGTTCCCTGCATCGTCCGGTCAGAGAGCCAATATTCCACGTTGCAAAGCGGAGTTTCCGTCTGGGTACTAGCGTCTTTAGCCGTGCCCGTACATGACACGGTAGCCCTTGCCCACTTGTCGCAGGTGTAGGGCGATGTGCCTGCGCGTCGTTTTGCGGCGACGCCCTAGCCGTACCCAGTCTATTGTTTTGTCGGTCCATTTGAGTGGCGGTTGGCGGTTTTTAATTGGAGCGACTGCCGTCTGACCTCCAAAACCCCTTTGTGGGGAAAAACCAAGGGGAGAGGAAAATAAAAGGGGTAGGATAGGTAAAAGGAGGGAGCTAAGGAAAGGAGGAGGGGAAGGGGGGGGGAGTTAGGACACCATTCTTACGGACTGGATGAGGATGTAAGAGTGGCGGCTCGAGGATCCGGGGTCGCGTACCCGTATGCCCACAAACAAATATCGGACAGATATTAGTCAGGGCATCCTCTGGATACAATCTCTGGATACCTTTCGATTTTATATATATAGATTAATTAAATAAAACATTCCACCAGGTATACCCCAAGTATCGCTGGCAATATTCGCCCGTTTCGCAATCAACATGTCGTACAACGCCGCCATACAGTGGTCCGCTGAGCTGCTGCCGACGCCGGTGCGCGCGTCCGGCTCCTCCCTTATACACGTCAGCGGGTACGTGGCGACGCTGGTGTCGCCGTTTATTGTTTATTCGGTGGGTATTTTGAAATAGATTTTTTTTATGATGGTTTTAAATTAATCTAAGATTTTTTTAGCTTAGTCGTTTAAAAAATGCTTCAAACATAGTTGTTTTTTGTTCACGCTATATCTTACACATAGCACATATGCTCATAGCAGGATATCCAAAGGTAACTTAGGAATCTAGTGTTAAGACGCTCCCTTTTCATTAAGACTTCTTCTGTTCTCCTTTATCTGAATTTTGAAGCATTGCTTGTTGAGTAACGGAACTTATAGCCTCGCTTTGTTTTAGTTACCGAAGCGAGGAAATTTTTTTTTTTTTAATATTTCATTCCACCGACTGAGAAACTATATAACGAGTTATAATGATTTTAAATTAATGTAAGTATAATTAATAAATCAGCGACGGGTCGTGACCGCCGTGAAGTTAAGTTTCCTGAACTTTTGCGCATTGTACACCGGAAAGAAAATAAAATAAAAATATCAAAATCTAACTAACTTTAGAATGGCCACATTTTGTCGATCACACTGTATAACAAAGTAATTTAGAAATGTTGCAAGTGGACTAAATTATAGATTATATTAAATTTTTAAAATTAAATCCATTTCAGGAGCGGTACTGGAAGACATTGCCACTACTCATTTTAGGGTTGATAGCCTTATTCGCGTGTACCGTAGGAGTGTTGCTGCCGGAGACAAATGGAAGGCAAATGCCACAGACTATAGAGGAGGGAGAAAAGATCGTGAACAGCCACGTTGTATGCGGGTATAGTTGATAAACTTATTATTTGTTTTTCTTTTTTTTGGACTTTTACATTATCTGCGGAGCTTAACATCACGTAGGTAATGCTTTGTTTAACCAGATCTTAACCAGATCAGAAACGATATCCATTGTTTACAAGTATTTTTTTATTTCATTATATTTTTTAAATTTTGATATAATTTCCCAACTTTATTAAAATATATATTATATTTTTAGAAAACCTGAAGAGGATGAAAAGAATCACGCCGATGAAAAAGAGAAGTCGTTAATTGCTTAACATAAGTTATGATTTATGTAGAAAGGGTCAAACTCAACGTGAGCTAAATATCTTATACATATCATAGAATATATCTGAGATACAAAATATGTATCGTACGTAAATACGTGTAACTTATATAATGAGAAATGTAAGGTTAATTAGGGGTACCTTCGAAAATTTTATATTTCTATTAATTTCCTATACATAACAAAAACAACATTATTTTGTGCTTTGGCAACATTCACCTATTAGATTAGATACTTATAACGAAAATAATCTAAAGCACGAAGAAAGTTACTAGAATACAGTATCCATATTTTTTTACCACATATGCAACATACATAGCTAATTATGAGAAAGATCTATTTTTGTAGACATAATAAAAATCCCCAATCAAACTGATAAATGAAATTATTTTAATTAAATTATATAATTTTCAATAAAAAAAGAACTTAACCGCTAAATACTACATATAAATATATAACATAAGTTTGTTAGGATCACATATGATAAATAAAGTAATAAACACTGTCTGTGATAAATAAATCAATTTATAAAGTTGTTCTTAGTTTTTAATGTGAATATGATGTACAAAAGTATAGTTTATTATTATATAAATATATTATATAGTATAATTAATGAGTAACTCGCTAATCTGTGTGTAGAAGATATTTCATATTAGAGTTAAACATTTTTTGCTTCTATTGAACTCCATTTTCATTGTATATTGTCGTCGTCAGTGCACGACCTGCAATTATTGGTCAATTTTTTTTCAACAAACTTAAAATAGTAATCATTTTATTTTAAGGGTTTTTTAATGTCTACTGTAATAAATATATTTTTTTGCATTCCCTCTGTCTAGGCCAATAAGGCCAGAGATTATCAATAAAACTAAATACTGTTCAGTTAAGTAGGCATTTCTGTAGGTATTTTATGGAAAGAAACTACAAAAAAATATTTTAATATGATGTCATTCATCAAATAACCTGTATTATTAAACTCACTGCCAATTTATTTTAATTAAATTTCAATGGCAAATTAATATTCTTAAATTCATATTTTATTTAAATATGTTGTCTTTTGTAAAATCTACTTAATTTATTTAGTGATAATTCTAAAGTATAGTATAGTATTTTGTTTTTAAGTATTTCATTACTTAATAAATATTTTGTTCTAATTGTATTTTTTTATTTTAGTGCCTATGACGTACAATATCTCGAAAATTGGGCACTGTGTGTCTTAACACTAGGTTTCCTCTCCCAACCCTGCTATATAATAAAAATAATTACAATCTTCCCAACTCTGGTTCCACTGGTTCAGTGAAAGGTAAAAGTAAGTTAAGAAAGGAGATAAACAAGTAAACAAATCTAACCAACACACTTACATATATTAAACAATCACGACTGCTTTATACTAAGATACATTTTGCCGTTAATATTCTGTTTGTCTGGGTTGATCCTCTTCAGTATCTGCGTCATGGTCTCCACGAGGCGGTCGGAGCTGACTCCGGTGCGCTTGGACTTGAACTTGGTGAGCAACTCGGTGGTAGTCATTGGTTTGCGAGCGAGATAACGTCTCACAGCTTCTTCTGTTACGCCGCATTCGCTATAGTAAAAATAAATATAATTTAATTGAAACTTAAGTCGATGTAATCGACATGTGACAGTGTATTTTTATTATTTATTGTTGGAGTGGTTGGAGTCGTATTCCTTTTTTTCAGCTTCATGCTGTATCAATAGCAGGCAAGTGGCAGAGTAGGCAAAGAGAATATAGTGTTAAATCCATTCACCATATTCCACCGAATTCTGTGGGTAACGGGAGTAACGGAGCTTCACGCCGCGTTTTAACGTATTCCCACTCGAGGAAATGAAAATGAAATATTTCATTCAATGAAATAGTTCGATTCGAACTCACAGACCACGACTGGCGATCGATTTAATCACGTATTGTTTTATTATATATTTTTGAAGTCGTTGCCGCCATGAATTTAGCGCCATGCAGATTCGATTTTAGGATTTTTTCTTATTTTTAATTATATTCCTCCCGTTGTACACTACACAGTGCTTCAGTTCAGGGCGGCCACCGTTCTTTAACCATACTGTATCTTCACAACACAAACAATGATCCCAACATTGGCCGTGTAACTTGGGTACTCACGTGTAAGAGGCGTCGAGCTTGGGGCGCTTGGCGCCGTGCTGGTGCGCGTTGGCAGCGGCGACAGCGGCGGCCGCGGCCGACGGCACCGGCGTATTGGAGCGCGACGTGTTGGCGCTGCCACCTTGGGGAGAATAGTTAAGAGTAAAGTACCTACCATTAATTTGTCGAATATATAAAAAGCATACTTGTTTTATATAGTGGGGAATCGAATCCGTGCCCTTTTTAATTCTTATTAAGCTTCGACGAAAATTTATTTTATTTTTAGATTCACGCTATATCTCACACATATCACCATAGGTGACCACTTGTTTAGACACTTCTATTGCCGACTTTTCGCCGTTATATTAACCAGTGCAGTATTCAGTCGTACTATGACTGAGCCTAAAACTAGATTGTAAAGGAATAGAAAGGTTGTTATTAGTCCCGTATTTAAAAAAGTTGTTGATGTATGAGCCATTCAAGCAGTTTCGATAGAAAAGGTATGTAGGATGGATTCCGTAAAACATAATAACAGAAAAATAGCCAAAGAATTTAGCAAACAAGTAATCTAATAATCATAATAGTAAAAAAAATCATACCACTTTTGCTGGCACTAGGTGGGTTCTTCCCTTCGGACGTCCCATTTTTACTTTTCTTTGGTTTCTTTGAACTGCTCTCTTGATCTGTGTCTGAATCTGAACTAAATTCACTGCTTGAATCTGTAATTTTAGCATTAGAAAATTGATTTTGTGTAATGAAGTTAAAATAAAAGGCTTGTAGTGGGTTCGTATTGCCTATAAATTAATATTTTTATTATAACAGTATTGTACCAGATTTGTATTACAAATATGTACTTAATTATTACTAATGGTTTCAGACAGTGTTGAGAAATTATGTAACATATTTACCACAGACATAGTTGTAAAAATATTTAAAAAATTAAGTCTTATACATAAAAGTAATTTCCATATTGTACGCAAATGCTTTGAAATTTTACCGTTTTTGATATATTGGCCATCCATAAAAAAATCATCTTACATTTTTTGTCATATGTGTACAATAAAATGTTCGACAAAAATTGTATGCTTGTTTTTCCAATGACTCCTGATATTTCTTTATTCTCTTCTCATTTCTTCATGCAACATAAAGCCGAGTTAATATTGCAAGTCTTTTGTTTATTGGATGACAAAGTTTGAAAATAATAAAAAAAATACAT
This sequence comes from Heliconius numata, assembly GCA_016802625.1. Taxonomy (NCBI): domain Eukaryota; kingdom Metazoa; phylum Arthropoda; class Insecta; order Lepidoptera; family Nymphalidae; genus Heliconius; species Heliconius numata. The sequence goes on from JAEBDU010011969.1 coordinate 7,900, forward strand.
AATACTAACCTTTCTTAGCTTCTTCTGGTTTCTTCTTCTTCTTAGTCAATTTGCTGGCTCTCTCCTCCCCTTCTTTCGTCGGTTCATCCTCTTGCTCGGACTCTTGTTTTTGTTCCTGTTCATCCTCGCTGTCTTCATCTGATGTTAGTAATTTTCTACAAAAATATTTTAAAATATATAGTATACAATAGTAAGTAGTAAAATCATCATCATAGACTAATTATTGCGTCAGTCACACACAATAGTAATATAATGTAATATACTGCATATAATATTAATATCAATAACTAATAATACTTCTAAAATACTGACCTTAATGCATCTTCCTCAGCAACTCCCTTCAACTCTTTGTTAGCTTTTGTCTCATGATCCGATTCACTGTGAGGTAAAAAAGCTATTTAATTATCATCAAAACATTTAAGTTAAAATAATCAAACATTCAATGAGGCCTGTCATGGCGCAGGGGCACGAGCATGCCACAGTGAACATGAAAGATTGTAGGTTAGATTTCCACTCGAGAAAATAGATATTCCAAAAAAACTCTAATAAATATTTTAAAAATACCTATCAGACGAATCCGATATATAATCCCTCTCCCTTCCTTCTTCATCGCCATCGTCGCTCTCTTCAAACGCTTCATCTTCTACTTTCTTCTTTTTTTTAGGTGGAGCTCCTAAAAATACAATTACGTACTAATAAGAATTGACTGATACCAAATACATAAATTTCATTAATTTGGAGCCGTGGTGGAGAAGTGGCATAAGCGTGTGACTGTAACTGCGAAAGTTGTGGGTTTGATTCCTACTAGGATAAATGAGTTATTTTATATTTTTATTATATTGCTGTGGTACACAAAAAAGCAGCGCAGCGTTGAGCTCCATCATTCCATCTATGCAAACGAAATAACAATTCACAATTTTATCTTTATTTTTTTAATAAGTATAAACAAATGTATAATACAAAAATAGTATTAACTAACCCTTTTTATTCTTCTTTTTCTTGGAACCTGAATCGCTATCTTCCTTCTCCTTCTCTTTTTCCCCACCTTCCGAATCCGACGATTCATCGTCAGAGTCTATCCACTCATCCATTTCTGATATTTTGAGATCTATAGAAATAATTGATTAAGAACATATAAAATATGAAGGTTTATAAATGCCAAAACAGACACTTTATCTATATATATAAAAGGACTTGTCCTCACTGACTGAGGTAAGACGCACGCACAGCGGTAACCGCCGATGGTAGAAACGTGGAATTTGGACTTTCGTAATCTGGACATCCACTAAGAAGGGATTTTGAAATATTTTAACCCTAAAGGGGTGAAATAGGGGTTGAAAGTTTGTATGGAAAAAAAATTAAATCGGCATCGATTTTCATAAAATTTTAAATTTAGATTTTTAAAAGTATTTAATTGAACACGTGTTTCATAATTTTCTAGAATTCTCCTCCTAAGGGTGCATATAAGGGGTTGAAAGTTTGTATGGAAAAATCTTTTCTCTATACAAACTGGATCTAATCTGGATTATTATAAAATTAGAAATTTAGACTCTTAAAAACATTTCATTGAACACATATTTTATGGTTTATTAGAATTCACCCCCAAAATACGCAAGCGAAGCTGCGCGCGTCCGCTAGTCTTATATAAATTAAGGACTTAAATTACTAAGCTAAATAACATTTTCATCTTATATTTACAAACACAATTAAGACATGTCTATATTATCGAAAAACTTCCACTCTCAAACTCCCTCCAACAACTCCCTTTTTAAATCGAACCCGCTACATGCATAGAACATTATCAAACCTTTCTTAGCTTTAGAGTTTTTAGTTTTCTTCTCGTCCGGATCGTCGCCGTCGTCAGCCGCGTCGTCGCCGCGCATACGTTTACGGAACATAAGGGAGAAGTAGTTTATTACTTTGTTACGCCTGAAAGTTCATCAATAAAATTAATATTATTATTATGTAGATTATGTATTCATCACTCTGGTAACTAGGCATGCAAAGCGCGGCGTTAAGCTACGCCACTCAACACATAATGCCTCCAGAATTCGGCAGAAAGTGGAGTGTCTTAACACTAGGTTCCCTCTGCCTTCTCAGCTGTGTGCGAGATACAGCGTGAAGCTGAAAAAATAGTTCTCTGTATGGCTATCGAATTTCTACCCTGTATATAAAATAACATGTTGTTCTCCTAGTAACAGAGACTTACGGTTACTCTCACTCTAATTTGCTTAGACACTATTTATTTATCAAAAAAAACTGACCTTCCAAACTCCTGTTCAGCTTCTTCAGCAGACAGAGCCTTATAACGCTGTATCGGCTGGAAATTGTACCTTTAGAAGAATAATAAAGTTTATTTTTATTGTCATAAAAATAATAAAAAAACCCACAACTTAAAACTAGCTCAAATAAATTAATTAAATTAACTTATAGAACGAAAAAACTTTACATAAACCAACCATTCTTGTAAAGGATAAGCATCTATGGCTCCATCATCTGCGTGAGTGAAAACATAATATGCCGCATTCTCTGATACTCCTCCTTCGCGGATACCTTTAAACCTAAAATATAAGGAAAAAAATAGTTTTAAATAAATGTATTTCCTAATTCTAAAAATTCTTAAAGCCTTGTACTTCTTGAATATAGTCTCAGAAATTTTATATAATAAATACCAGTAGGTACAATTCTCACTCAGGGAAATTATTTATTATAATTTTCCTACTGAAGTAAGATAAAATGTGAAATTGAGTTAAATCTGAATGACATTTAAAATCTTCCTACATAGATAATATATGTTATTATTATTATTCTTGTATAATATATATTCTTGAATTAAAAAGACTTATTTGACATTAAAATGAAAAATAAAGTGCCATACTTTTTCCCAGTCTTTCCACCAACTTTCAATATCCACGGCTGATCCTCAGGTTTATATTTCCTAGAGATTATACCGAATTTCTTACGACGTGCCTCTTCACGCATGTCACGTCCATACTCTGAGCCTGCGCCAAATCTAAAAGAATTTCAAAAATAAATATATCAAATTCAGGCAAGGTGAAGTATGGAATGTTATAATGCTAGGTTTTCTCTTTGTATGAAAAAGCATGAAGCTTCTTTTTTAGGGTGTTGTACCAATGTACAGGTTTTAAAGTTTTTTAACAATTCATAATGAACTTGAACTTTAGAACCTCAATGTTATTTCATAACATTAAATTTACCTTTAAGCTCTAAATTAAAAAATTGTTAATTATATGAGAAAAAGAAGCAAAACCAAAGCCATTTATTTATACAATAATTATACATACTTAGGCATTTCTTCCTCCACTCCTTTAAACTCCTTAATATTATTTTCTCTCTCCATTTTAACATGAGTCCAGTTGGCAAAATCCACATTGAGTGTAGCATTAAATCTCATCACATGATATTTCTTTTTTACATTTTTTGGTACCCTGATTTTGAACTCTTGGACTGCTCCCGATCCACCCGCTCCCTGTTAGAATGTTAAAGATTCATTATTTATAATCTATACTAATATTAAAAAGCTGAAGGGATTGTTTAGTTGGATGCATTAAGTTTAGGAACTAGATTGAGTCAAAAATATATTGTAGTAAAATAAAAAAAAGAGTTGAATAGTCCATTATTAAAGAATGCTCATAGGCTATATCACATCACAATAAACATTTTGATGTAGCCCAATGTACCAGCTATCAGTTACCTTTCACATTTAAAATGCTTTGAGTCATATGCAGCTGTAATGCGGGGAAAGTCATAGAAAGCTATGTAGTTATAAAATGAAAAAAAGCTATGTAGTTATAAAATGAAAATGAAAATTGATTATAATATAGATTAGTGGTTTAATAATTCCTATATTTATGTTTCTACAAGGTCATGTGGCATTGACCTTTATTTACAAAGTTTATCCTTAACACTATAATGACCAAATATTTGTGTTTATTAAACTTAATACAATTTATATTGATGTATGTAAATTTATACGGTGCATATCCATTTGATTTCTTCATAATGCACCAAATTTTAGGATTTTTTAAAGTTTTGTGTCAAAAGAAAATTTAGGCCAAAGGATAAAACTTTTTTAAAACGACATTAGTTTCGCTTTAAGATCATTATAAATTGTATAAAAATAATGAACTTAAATCAACTAAATTCGAGTTAAGTAAATACTGAAAATAAGATAAACTAACAGGTGCTAAACAAATAAATAAAATTAGTTACGTACGGAGGTTCCTGGCGCTGACATTCTATTCATTTTGGTAGATTTATTATTTAACTATTAATGTAATAATTTATTAATAAATATTTATATAATAAATATTTAAGTTATCACATCTCAGTTTTCTGATTCTATTTAGATTGTAATCTTAATATTTTATGAAAAGATTACATTTGCTTCTGCAATCACCATTGACAAGTACGAAGTGATTACATTTACACTTACAGTTTGACTTTGAGTTTACTTTTAGTTCTGCAATTAACTTCGTGCTTGGCAAAATTCGTTTAGAAACTTACTTTTCAAAACATTATTATACTATAATTATAATAGTATTTAAGTTCGGTATTGTGAATACGGTTTAATAATTTTATTATACTATAAAATCATGCTAAATTATTAATTTAGAACACAGTGCAAAATGGTAATAAAGATAATAAGATAATGGTAATAAAATCTTCAGTTTGCGTAAGTTTTTTTCATTCAATAAAAGTAAATAAAAGTACAATCTATGGTGTTTCTAATTTATACGGCACCGTAATTAAGATTCCATTACGGATACCGTACATACGATATTCTTTTTCTAATTAGTAGTTTGACATTTAGACTTTTTAACTTGACACTTCTGAGACCCGACCTTATTTAGTAAATGTGTTCTGTGGTCCTGACACTCAGATCATTGTTGACAGAAGTCAAAATCACATTTTAAAAACAATACCCTTGTATTGTTTATTTGATTTTTTTATATTTAGAAGAAATAGTCTAAAATGGGTAAAAAGAAGAATAAGAATAAAGTCAGTGGTGCAGTTAAAACTGCTGCCAAAACAGAGAAAAAACTGGCAAGTAAACTTAAAAAGGAACTTGCTACTTTGGGAGAGGTTAGTTTATATGGATCCCGGTTATTATTTAGAGGGTCTAATGTAATCAAATGAAATTACAATTTAAATTTTAATGTGCATAATGTAATTGTTCACATTTTTTTATTATTTTATGTGATGTTTATAAATATCTACACTTGTTATAGGAAGATATAGCTAAAGTAATAGCAGAAATAGAAAGAGAAGAGGCCAAACGTGCTGCGGCGTCGGAAAAGACCTTAAAAAAACCACCCACTTCCAGAGCTTATGCGAGTCTCACCCCACATCCTACAAACAATGAACTCATCATGTTTGGTGGAGAGTTCCACAATGGACAAAAGGTAAAAAGTTTATATTATTAATTTAATACTATAAGTATATGAAATATAAAAAAAAAAATATTGTCTTGTTTGTGGATCCTAACTATAGGCAAACATTTCTAATTTAAAACTATAATCTCTTTTTACTATGGGGAAGTAACTTATATTTTTTTTTTCTCTACTATTTTTAGACTGAAGTATACAATGAACTATTATTCTTCAATCCTGTAAATAATACATGGAGGCAAATTAAGGCACCAGCAGGACCTCCACCCAGAAGTGCCCATCAAGCTGTAGCTACACCAGCTAATAAGTGAGTTTAAAGTGAATTCTCTTGTTCACTTTATATTTTTTAATATAGTAAAACTTAGTAATGATTTATTCCCCTTTTTTAGATTCACACTGTATGCCACAGATAGCAGGGTAGGCAGAAGAACCTATAAATCTAGTGTTAAGACTTTCCATTTCCATTCTGTTGCTTTTCATTCCCAGGTTCTCTCCATCTACCCTGCCATGTGCAGGTATAGTGTGAAGCTAAAAATATTGGCATTTTAATATCTTGGAAACTGTCTAAGTGCTCTGACCACTAAGCTAACAGTCAGAATGTATAGTGGAAAACATAACCCATATAGAATCACTTTGGTTTCTGTCTGTCAACACAATTCAACTTGTGTTTGTGGTGAAGGTATCAAGCTAAAATTGATATGAAACATTCATATCTATGTAATCAAAGTCTATAGGATACTTCCTGTGGATTTGCAGGAATGGAATTTGGAACAAAATGGAACCTTATGTATAAATAAAGGAAGAAAAGGAGGAATCCGAAATGGAAAATAATATAGTTGTTTCATAGAAAAAAATAATTACAAATTTATATTTATGGTTCATTTACCATACAACATGTGAATACAGGGAAATATGATGGGCCCAGACTTAAATTTACAATTTTTTTTCAAGAGTTTTACAATTATGTTTATTTTTAAATAGTCTCTGTTCCATCCATTCTGTCATCATTAAACAGATAATTGATTATATTATATTTTATAATATTTTTAGAGGTGAGCTGTGGGTGTTTGGTGGTGAATTCATAAGTCCTTCAGAAACTCAGTTCTATCATTATAAAGATTTATGGTGTTTTTCTTTAGCAGAAAAGAAATGGGAGAAAGTAAGTGTCAACTTATATAAAATGACTAGAATATGATAGCTCTACTTTAGTTTCAGATATGAAAACTTATTGTTTTTAAAATGTCATTGATAATAATGAACTGAAATAATTTATTTTTATTACATTCTCTTACATATGTATATATTAGTTTTCAGTTTCACACTGTAGCCCATATATAGCAACTAGTGTTACCACTAGGTTCTCTCTCCTTACCTGGGTACAGTGTGAAGCAAAAAAAAAGTTTTAATTTTGTCAGTTAATATTTTGCCTGATGCCTTATATATGCTATTTTGTCTTTTTCACTATGTTACATTTATCTACTTCTATAGATTGGAAAAGATTTCTTCTAGATATTAGTCCACCTTTGTAAATATTTCTTTAATGTTGTTTCCTCCCTATATATATATTGCAATAAAAATATGTAATATTTTCCTTCCAGGTCATAGCACCAAACGCGCCGTCCTCCAGATCAGGCCACCGAATGGCATTATTAGGTCGTAAATTATTTATTTTCGGAGGTTATTCAGATGATGGCAGGGATTGTAAATATTTTGATGATCTGCACACATTTTGTTTGGACACGAGGCAGTGGAGTAAACTGGTGATAAGTGGCAGAGGTCCCAGTGCCAGATCGGCGTGTGTTATGTTGCCTTGTGGGAATGATTCGGTATGTACTTTGAAGATGTTTTACTGTTGTCCATTTTTGGATGTATTTTGTGATTAGAGAAAATATAAAGTAATATTTTCTTAGATGAGGCTTAAATTTATTTTGAAAATCGGTTAGGATGTTATGGCGCCGGGGCACAAGCGCGCGCGCGCGCGTAGGCTGTGGGCTCCATTCACACTCGAGTTAATAAAATATTTTAATGTTTCTGGTATCGTTACCAGAAAGTAATGTAATGTAAATACAAGTTGAGCTCAGTGGGGAACGTAAGTGTCCTAATAGAAACGGAAAGTTTTAACAAAGGGACTGTTTGCCCACCCTGCTATATGCGGTATACTGGGTGAAGGCAGAAAAAGACAATTCATTACAAGTCAGATTTTATATGCTTATCTTGGTCACTTAGACACTTTGATTAAAAGTTTTGTAATAAAATCGTCGCATGTTAAATATAAGTAAAAAATATTCCAGCTAATAATCTACGGCGGTTTCTCCCGAATACGCGAAGGGAGGACGGAGAAAACACAAACACACACAGATATGTTTAAACTGTCCTTCAAAACCGGGTGGACTTGGCGCGCCCTGTCCGGGGGAAGTACCGCGCGAGCTGGTATAGCGGCCGCCGTGAATGTGCACAGCAATAGGGGATACGTGTTTGGCGGTGTTTGTGTAAGTATGTTGGATTATGTTGAAAATTTTTTGTCAAATATTTTAGGATCTTGTGGGTGTATTGCAAAATTGTTTTTGTGTATGATCTTATTGAAGATTTTAATTTTTTATAAAAAGAAACTTAAAACTTTATTACTCCAAAGGATGTAGAAGAAACAGAAGAAGAGTTAAAAGGAGAAATGAGTGATGAACTTCAAGTTTTAGATTTAGATACAAATCGTTTCCATCCTGTAGTGTTACGAACAAACATAGTAGCTACTGTACCTATACAGACAGGGCAAGAGAAGGAGAAAGAAGAGGAAGAGAAAGAGACTGTTACAGGTAAACTGAGGATTTGGTATTCTTTCATGCTTTTCCCCGTATATAACAGGGTAAATCGCCATAGAATTCGGTGGAAAGTGGGGAGCAGAAATTTGTTAACGGGAACGGAGTGTTTTAACACTAGGTTACCAGGATCCCTCTGCATATCCCAATATGTGCAGTATAAAAAATCTCTTATTTTTTTTATTAATATTAATTTATCATTCTATTTGTAGTGGTAACAGATGAAGTATTCACAATGAAGCTCGGCTCCTCACAAGCTTCAGAAGTTCTAGAAAGTTCTGTAACAATACAACCTAAAGTAGAACGTTCTGGACCAACTCCCAGAATGTCGGCCATGATGACAGTGCAAAGATCTGTTTTGTATTTGTATGGGGGTGTGTTGGAGAAAGACGAGAAACAGTTTTATTTGGGCGATATGTATAGCTTAGGTAAGTTTTTTTAACTGTTTCTGTATGTTTTTCAGTATTTTAGTTTTTTTTATGGTTACATTTTGGGATAGAGGCGTAGTGGCTCAACGAGTGACTGTAAATGCGACGGTTGTGATTTGATTCCCACTGAGGAGAATATATTCAAAATGCTCACGTTTTAAATATTTCTAGTATATACAAAAAGTTGCGCTCGCAGTATCTTAAATTTTCTGTGGAAAATGGGTCGGGTGTGTGCTCTGAGGGACGCTCTAATATCTCTAAAAATAAAAATAACTATAATTGAGACTAAACGTGATCAGGTTGTTATCTAAAAATGCTTGCCTAATTTTGACCAAAATTTTTTATAGTGAATTAAAAATATATATCTACAAAAGACTATTTTATATAAATCTTATTTGCTTTATAAATAGTTCTATTACGTAAACATATTTTTTACAAATAACTACACTATTTATATAACTAAATTAATACTTTTATTTTACAGATCTACACAAACTAAACGAATGGAAGACGATTATAGAGCAGCCACCACTACCGGACTGGCTCGGCTCCGACTCGGAGTACTCCGGCACCGAGAGCGAGACGGACGATAGCGACGACAGTGATGAGGAAGAGGGATAGATATATTTATTAAAAAAAAGACAAGAAATCACATATATTGTGTAGTGACAGATATATATCCGTAATATTGTAAATGTATGTATTGTAAGGATAATAAATCATTTTTATATAGTTTTTTTATTTTAATTTGTGTAGTAGGTACCATACCATAATTATAAAACAAAATGATGCTTGTTGACAGTAATAATTTCTTAATCTAGGAAAACATATTGCCCTACACTCCATTTATTATTTTCATTCAATCCGAGATATATCAGACATATTTTTCATTCTTCATTAATAACATAAACACTGGAAGTGTATACTTTGTAAGTATTAGACAGTGTTTATTTAAGTGATATTCCCGTACGGACGGAACGGAACTCGACGCTGATTGTCACAACGTTACCACGGAGAGGAAGAAAATGTTAAATATTTCATTTCCTCGACTGGGAATCGAACCCAACACCTATTACATATACAGTTTCGAACGTTTGTGCCTCTGTGCCACGTTTGACCTCAAAAAATCTTATAAATAATTAATAATAAAATAAAATGAATATTTTTCTAATTAAATAGGATTTAAAAATAAAACACAAAGTTACACCATCTGTTTATTTACAACGCCATACATGGTAGAGTCTACACGTGTATATAAATACTCCTTTAAACCTACACTTTATTCATTCGTTATACATTCAGTTTTTAACAATTTTTATTATATTCTAATAAAGAAGAATCAAATATTTATTTAGACCTAAATTTAAATGTCCAGATAGTTTTGTATGTTGTATTTTAAGATATTTTTTTGTTTGATTTGATTATCTAATGTGGTTTT
>JAEBDU010011969.1:32989-96861 GCA_016802625.1 Heliconius numata
GTACTTATTCTGCCCGTACTACTGGTTTTATTCAATTTGTATGAAGTAGAAAATAAAATTATTATTTTTATTTTTTATCTGTTGTCGTGCCGTGGTTTTGTTGTTTTTTTTTTTATGTTGGCACTCAACGAGTCTAAGTAATAATGTGGAAATGAACCTAATTGTCTATATATATAAAAGGACTTGTCCTCACTGACTGAGGTAAGACGCACGCACAGCCGTAACCGCTGTGCGTAGAAACGTGAAATTTGGACAGATGTTTACTTTCGTAATCTGGACATCCACTAAGAAGGGATTTTGAAAAATTTTAACCCTAAAGGGTTGAAATAGGGGTGGAAAATTTGTATGGAAAAAAATTTAAATCGGCACCGATTTTTATAAAATTTGAAATTTAAAATTTTAAAAGTATTTAATTGAACACGTATTTCATCGTTTTCTAGAATTCACCCCCTAAGGGTGCAAATAAGGGGTTGAAAGTTTGTATGGAAAAATCTTTAAAACGCCACCGATTATTATAAAATTTGAAATTTAGACTCTTAAAAATATTAAATTGAACGTGTGTTTCATGGTTTTCTAGAATTCACCCCCTAAGGGTGCAAATAAGGGGTTCAAAGTTTGTATGGAAAAATCATTAAATCGCCACCGAATTTTATAAAATTTGAAATTTAGACTCTTAAAAAGATTTCATTGAACACGTTTCATGGGTTATTAGAATTCACCCTTAAATACGCAAGCGAAGCTGCGCGCGTCCGCTAGTCAGTAATAAGATCAAATGCCCAAAAAAATAATTATTACGTTATACTTCACTTTTAATCAACATTCGTAAGACAAATGTTTGTTTGGACAATGACTTCAAACAAAAACTTCTGAAATTCAAGCACTACGACAAACAAAGCCTTTGTATATCCGGGTGTTTACCTTCTTACCTTCTTTTTTCTTTACCATTTTTCTGTGTGAAATGGACGTGAGAAGTTACCACTTACTTTACGAAATCTAACATTGAAATTTGTCAATTTTAATTAGGGATACCAACATTTTAACTTCAACGTTGTCAAAGCGAAGAAATGAAAATATTAAATATTTCATTCCTTAATATTTCTCCAAATGGGAATTGAAAATGTAATTCATATATTCAAGTTCGTAAAAAAGCAAATGGTACAAGTTTTGTTTTGTCTTGAAAGCTGACGAATAATAAATGAAGTCATTCAGACGGAATTCGCAGTACTGTGCACCATATGAGCGGTATCAAACAAGGAGTGACCTACCCTAATAGAGATAATCCCGGGTTATCTCTTACATTTATTATTCGAGAGAAATGTTCTTTAAATTCTAAGTAAATATTTTTTTTTTGTGGTTTGCTTTTACAGTGGTTTTTGGCTTTGATGACGATCTTTATTTAATATTTTTATCTGTTCGCTCTGGTAAAAAGGCAAAGTGCGGCGTTGAGTTCCGCCACTCAACACGCAATGCTGCGCGAAATGGGAATCGATCCCACAACCGCGTTACAATGTGTAACTTGTGTCCCTGCGCCACGACTAGCTTAGCTTCGTTACTATTTATATTTGCGTGGAAACCGAACTCCCGCCCCTCAATTCCCTTCCCAAAGTACTTATTTAGAAATAATTGATCGAATCTAAGAAGAATATCTGCTGTCGCCTTATATTCGATCATTTGTTAAATATTATCATTTCATTTCGGCGAATCGTGCTCTTCAAATTATTAGTCATCTAACGCGGTAATATTTCTTACTCTAGTATGTAAATAGAGTGCACTGTGTCCCAGTGAAAACATGCAGGTTTTCAATGCGATGGTTGTAGGTTCATATTCAGGTTGGATAAAAATTTAAGTGTAGGTATTTATTTTGTTTATTTCACGAATTTAAGACATTGCACGTTGACTGGTGGAACTGAACTTTACACTTTGTCTCCTAAAACAATGTATTGTAAATTATTATTTTCTCCAATTAGGGATCAACCCTGGAACCTAGGAGACTAGTTGCTTTGTCTATTGAATATTCTGAAATAGTGTAGAGTCGTATAAGAAATATTTGTGTATTTGAGACGACTTTATTATAGGGTAATATTTTCTGTTTAATTTTATGTAGTTTTAGAAGGTAAGGCAAAGGGAACTTGGGAACCCTAGTGTTAAGACACTTCTCTTCCGTGAAAAAATGAGATAATTAAATATTTCTTTCTTTCGGCTGGGAATCGAATCCACAAGCATCGCGTTTACAGTCGCAAACTTCATATAGTATTTATTATTTAAATATGAACTGCCACTTTCCCACAATTTCACCCAAGTCGTACAATTATGTTAACACATCCAAAGTGTACACCCGTATGTAAATAAAGCTGCATACTACGTACGAGTACGAGTGCGTGTACTTACTTAATCAACGTGAGAATTTCGAGATGAGTGAGACCTAATGAATTATTGGAAAGTAGAGTCAATATTGAATGTATGTATGTATGGCTTTCAATGCTTTGAATGGAATGATTTTGAGGTTTATGCTGAAAGGGGTCTTTTTCGCATTTTAAAGCAAAATTGATAGTGATTAGTCACTTATTTCTCTATTAAGTGTTTTAGTTTCATTGATTTGTTGTAAAATAACCGTAAATACCGACGGTATATGTTTATGTTTACGTTGTAATAGATAAAAGATCCAAAAAGGTAAAAAGACTGTCTTGTGAATTACTTTTATAAAAGATGAAATAGAAATATTTTTGAGGCTAAAAAGGCTGAAGGGCACAATCACGCGACTCTAAACACGCCAATTGTGTGTTCGATTCGCCCTCAGTGAAAGAAATATTCCAACGAGACAAAACGCGGGGTTGAGTTCCGTCATTCAAAACGTAATGTATCCAGAATTCGCCGAAAAGTAGAGAACGGAATTGTCTTAATAGGGACGGAGGATCTTAACGCTAGGATCCCAGGTTCCCTCCGTCTACCGTGCTAAGTGCCAGCTAAGTTAAAAAATGAAGTATCTGGCCTTTATAAAAATTAAATACCTACGCTAATTGCGGAAATTCTTTAACAAATTTTAATTTCGTCTCCTTTCATATTTCAGAAAATATAAATACTTCATTGTTGCACCAAATGTCTAACACTTATAAATACATTATTACATAATGAACTTAGTGTCAAGGTTCGAGGCTTATGGAATAACAATTATTATTTATTTTGGAATTTTACAAATGAGTCAATTTAAACTGCTTACAATAATATTGTGAAATAGGACGATTTAACCAATATATAATGTAATATTAGACTATAATATAATAATGAAATGTTATTATAATAATTGAGAGCAATCTTAATGATGACTACATTAGAGCTATTGTTATATATTTTAAAACAAATACGAGTATGACAAATAATTCAAGGTGACTAATACGTAAGAGGCCGTAGTGGCGCAGGGGCACAAGCGTGCTGTAAACGCGACGGTTGTGGGTTCTATTGCGACTCAGGGGATTGATGTTATTTTAATTATTTTTTCACTGCTCTGTAAGATAAAGCGCGGTATTAATTTCTGACACTCAACACGCAAGGTCTCAAAAATTGCTTGGAATGTGTGAAACATTATGTTTTATTACCCTAGAGAGATCCCTCCTGTTACCGGCCAAGTGCGAGTCGAACTCGAGTATTTGGGATTCCGTACCATATAACATAGGTACAACATATCTATGCAAACGGCAAAAAATATGTTTGTTGTATGAGAGCCCTTGAATATTTATTAAATTCTATTTTTCAGTATTTATTGTTATAGCGACAACAGAAATAGATCCATCTGTAAAAAAATGAACTGTTAAACTATAATTGCTTACGAGATACATCCTGACAGACGGACAGAAAGAGGAGTTTCCCGTTTTACTCTTTGCGTACGTAACCCTAAGAACACTAAAGTTTCTAGCGAGCAAAGATCGAATCCGCAATGTAAAATTGCGCGGAACGCGCGTACAAATAAATCAACTTTGACATCGTATAAAAGCAAAATAAATAAAACATTTTCTAATTTCTAAAGAAACTTTAAAAAAAGTAAACATTAAAAAGTTTATCTGTTTGAAAATCAGAACTATCCTTATCCTACAGCTATAAGAGACTCGAACATTAGTGATTCTGTCCGGCCAATTAATATAATGGCGGAGTAACTTTCGATCGGGTTGAGGTGACCGCGCCGTATATGGGTGTACTGTACCCTTTGAGTGTACACGATCAAAGTCCATGTATTCTCGTATTATATACCTAGGTTTGGTTTCACGCTGTAGGTATGTGGCGGGAACCTAGGAACCTAAAGTAAGGACACTCGGTTCCCTCGTTACCAGATAAAGGAAATAAAAATATTAAATAGTTTATTTTCTCGAGTGGGCATCGAACCTGTCACGTTGCCGCTGTGTTCGATTCGGCACGACTGGCCTCAATTATCATTCTTTGTAATAAATTATATAATTTAACTAGAGGACCCGGACGCGGCTACGCCTGCTTGAACTATAAGAATATTTTCGCGTCGATCATACTCATACTATGCCGCCCGAAGGCTAGGTCATTTCGAATCAGTGACATCTCCTTAATTATTTATTAGAATGTTACATAGTAAGCTATAATTTCAACCTAAATAAAATGCTAAAAGTGACTTTTAAATTTATTTTCATAAGGATGAATATCAAAATGTCGCGGTAACGGTTGCGTAGCGACGCGACGGTTGTTATTAACATGGCAGAATAAATTGCATGTCAAATTAGAAAGTATTTAAATATATTATTAGTGTGTAATGTGTAATGTAATGTTATATAGCTTATAGCACTTCTGAAGAATGCGGCTTTCATACAAAACAAAAACATAGTAAATCGGACCAGTAGATCCAGAGATCTTAGCGTTCAAACAAACAAACAAACAAACAAACTCTTCCACTTTATTATATTAGTATAGATTAGTATAGATTATACGTAATAACAATACTTTCAATAAGAGTCTATATAATATACTTTCATAGGAACTACCAAAATTGAATATACATTACATCCAACAATCATCTACAATAATAAAATATAATTACTCATAATTAAAACATGTCAAGACAGCTTTATAATTTGGTATGGGAAGACAGACATCCCTTATTTTTACTAGGTACCCTGAAGGTAACCTGTAGGCGTACGTGAAAGCTCTGCATCATCATTCGACACTCCCAAATGAAGGTACTATTATCATTAAATCTGCCAACAGTGGCGGTGTCAGGCATTTTTGGAGAACACCTCCTTGCTAAATATCATCTTGTAACCTAATATGTAAATTCTCATTACAGAATAATAATTAAATTAATTGTTACTGTTTAACTGTAATTAAATGGGTAATATATTTTATTTAGCTTTACGCTGTATCCTGCACTTAGTTGGGTAGGCAGAGGGAGCCTGGGAACTTTATGTTAAGACACTCCGTTCCTATTAAGTCACTTCCATTGCTCACTTTCCGGCATTGGCTGTTGAGGTGGCTCAACTCAACGCGGTGCTTTGCCTCAACACCTGACCGAAGAAATGATATGAAACTTATTAAAAAATATTTCACTGAACATGATTTATTAGAATTCACACCTAAGGGTGCAAATAAGCAGGCGAAGCTGCGCGCGTCCGCTAGTTATAATATAAATAGTATAATTTACATTATAATCAATCTTAAATACAAATATTAGCATAAACTAAAAACTTTTCAATTCCCCCGTTCAATATAAACTGAGTAAAGCCTTATTAGGGCAGGCGCCTCCGGCCAGTTCTGCGATTAGCAGTAAACCAGCGGGAACCTATCTTATGCATTATGTATGGAACCAGCTACGCCACTAGCTGACCGTTGTACGTGTGCTCTTTCTCTAACGAGATATATTGATTGTGGGTTCCCGGCGGATGGAGAGATTGATTGGTATATCTAATGTTAAAGAAATTACAGTATGTTGGAATTGACAGACTGTAGCAGAATGGTATTAAGTTCGATTCTATTTTAGGGGATGATTATGGTTTTTTTTTTATTTGGGTAGAAAGTGGTGTAAGGGGTGTTGATACTGAATTTTGTCTGGCTATCCTGTTAAGCGCAATGCTACTTGAGGCGCGCTAAGATAAAAGATAGAGAATAAGTAAAGAAAAAATAGTGTTAAGACACTCCTTTCTTTTCCCACCGCTCAATTTCCAAAACATTGCTTATTAAGGTGTAACATAACGTCGTGTTTCGTCTTGTTTCTAAAGCGAGGGAGGGTATTATCAAAGCGAATATTTTTTATAACATTTGTTTTTTTTTTATTTATTTATGACCACACAAGAAAGAAAGTACATAAAACTTATGACAACAGAAAGAATGTGTACAATGGATAACTTATCTCTAATAGAGATCTCTACCAGAAACCCTTGAATGACCCTTGAACCCATTTTCATTATCCCATGGGAATCAAACCTACAAGCGTTTACAGTAAAACGCCAAATATTTTCTTAACCATATTGGAAAAACAAAACAAGACAATATAAAAACAAAATTATTTTTAAAACCGTAAATCCTCCATTTTCGCACTAATATTTGTTAAAACGATATTAAATATCATCTTCAAACGCGCTAACAATCACAGCAGATGCATTTTATCTCTCATCTGAAATGAAAATGCACGTGTTTATTTATATTTAGAACGCATTTCGGTGTTATCGCGAGACGTCTGCTGTTTCACCTACTTATGTTAAGTATGGTGGTATTTTGGAAGGTGTCATATTTTTTAACGATTACCTATTTATTTTATTATGTAACCTTTAGCCAGGTTGACATTCAACACGCAATGTCTCGAAAATAAGGTGGTGAATGGGGAACGGAATGTCTTAATAAAAGGGTCCCATTGCCTGACCCTTGCTATATGCGAGATTTGGCGTAAATATAAAAAAATATATTTTTTTATTGCATTTAATAAAGAAAATATCTTATTTATTTTCAAATGTTGCATGTTTTGTAAGTCAGTCAGACATAGTCTATTGTCTCGTCACTGTTTTTAGACATTATGTGTATCATTTATAAAAAAAAACTGTAAAAAATTAATCTTAATATATTCTTTCTAAGCCTAAAAAATAAAAATTTTGTTATTTTTTAGTATTTTTTTTTATATTAAACATAGCAACATATTGACCAGCATCATCCAGTCATCCCGTTAGCAATGCGTCTACAGAATGTGTGTCAAACATTTGTGCTGGCGATTTCGATTGACCCACTAGCGCTGAACGTACCTAAGTACTTTATATGTGTTTCCTGCTACTATGAGATGATTATCTATTAATTACAACATATAATAAATTGTATAGGTGCAGGTGGTAAATGGCGGTGGTCAGGGGTTCGATATCAGATTTGGATGATACAAATGTATTACTATTATTTGACTGGTAACGTTTATCCGAACATACTGGGCGTAGAAATTGAGATTTTAGAATATAGAGAAAAGGAAATAAAGGGAGCTACTAAAATAGAAATTTCAACCTTTTGATTGCAGCTTCTAGTAGCCAAATGGCAAATACTTAACATCGTCGAAGCGAATAACTTAATGTAAGCCTATAAGCCTTCCTCGATAGATGAACTATACAAAACAGCTAATTACTATTAATTCGAACTAGTTCCTAAGATTAGCGCGTTCCACCAAACTAAATATTAATTTCTATAATATTTTATAGAAAATTAATGATTAATTCAACCGTCAAATGCCATGCGATTCACCTATATATAAGAATTTAATTAGTCAACAAAAACCTATCGTGATTAACAACAATTAAAATGAATGACAATAATTTACACTATCAGTGTTCATTATTCAAATAATAATTAATGTATATCGATTTGAATAAAAAATATTCGTATTTTGTTGCATAGAATGCAACTGTGTTTCGGTTTTTTTAATAGACGCATGTTTATTATGTCTTTATTAATAACACTTTAATTTTCCGACATTTTATTGTTATCTTATAGACTTAGTAAATGTCATTTTATTCATGTGAGCTACATTAAACTCAGTGTTAAGACACTCCGTTCCCCGTACACCGCCCAATTTTCCAGACATTAGATACGACTTGGATCGTGGAACTCTATTTGTACTATCTTCTTTCAGTGCAGAGCGAGAAAATGAAAATATTTCATTCCCTCGAATCGAAATCGAGCCCACAACTGTCGTGCTTTCAGTCAAGCGACCCTTCGAACTCACATGCCTTCGGCTATTACTGCTTACTCAAATTATGCAATTCATACTGAAATATTAAATAAATATTGTAGAAATTGTAGCTTATGTGTATGTAAACATTAAATGCCGAATTTGTCTATGGTTTTTTTTATTTATTTTCTTTTTTTCAGTAGTGACATTTATGTAATTCGTTCTTGAAATAATAAAAAAAATACGAGTTTAACAGATGGCGTTAAAAATAATAACAGTCTACTTCATCGATTACATTGTAAGCAAGCATATTAAAAAAAATTAAGCTAGTGCTAATAACTTACGTAAGAAAAAAACATTTAGAATTCTTTAAAAGGAACGTAAAAGTGTACTTCCCTAATATTCATATCGGTTTCCTCATGCCTGCGTAGAAAACATAAAATATAGACATTAGGCGTATTATGTATAGATGCGTATGGACGTGTCGTGAGCGTGACTTGTAAAAAAACGTGTTTCGGTGATGCGTGAAAACGCCCAGTCCAAAACCTTTATGTTCGATGATTCGTGATTACGTTGTTTCCTTATTTCTAGACTTTTTTTATTATATTGTACTACTACTACTACTACAATAGTAGAATAATGTAGTAATTGTATAAAACAATTAAATAAATTTAAATTTTTAATTTGTTGAATTGTGTCTTGATATATTGTGAGATATTGCATCTTTATGTTGCTTATAGCTTCAGCCTGTATACCGTATATAGTAGGATATGCAGAGAGAATCTATTGTTAAGGCACTCCGTTTCTCACACATTGCCCGTCGAGTGGTAAAACTCAACGCCGCGTCTACTGATTTAGTGATATACTAACAATGACTAAAAACAATATTAGAAAATCGTTTTCATGTTCAGTTTATTAGAACACTAGAGTCTCCAACGCGGCTTCGCCCGTTTAAACTTATTGTCATATTATAACCAATTTATAAATAATCTTTACATAAATTATAATTTATGTGTTATTCTTATGTATAAGCTATGTTACTGTTAAGTAAATTAATTTAAATCCGTTCAGTAGTTTTTACATGAAAATAGACCAAACATCCACTCTCATTTCACATTTCTTATATTAATAGGATTCTATAGTGAATAATACATAAATTCTGTGGATTTTGCTTATACTTCGATGTTATTGTTACACTTAATAAAGAAAAAATAATGAATGACACTGATAATCGCCAAACCTATAATTATTCCGCACAAATGAATACTTTAAAAACTATAATTAGAGTCCAATCAATTATAGGCGTGACTGTGCTATGCTTTAATTTTTCACATACAAAATAAGGCTTTGTTCTACGCTGCGAAAATTGTAAAATAAAAATAAAATAATCTGCTTAACACTGTATTCTGCACATAGCAGGATAGGCAGAGAGAATCTAGTGTTAATACACTCCGTTTCTCACTTTCTGCCCAATTTTTCGAGGTATTGCGTGTTCAGTGGTGTTCTTTTGTCTTGGTGGCGAAAGAGTGAAGAAATGGAAATATTAATAAAAAATAATTAATTACCTTGAGTGGGGATCGAACCCACAACCGTCGCGTTACAGTCACACCATTGTGTAAATAAAAAAAAAGTATCAGAATATAGTTTTTAATAATGTTTCGTATTCAATTTTAAAATAACCGAGGAAAATGTTTATATTTAAAATAAATAATTTTCTCTGAGAAAGGAATAATAAAATTCTAATCTATGCTTCGACCACAAATAATATCACGAACAATTTTATATTAACTGACTTTTCGCCTGAAATTATATTAAATGACCGTCTCAACCAATACCGCTGCTAATTAGATTAAATAATTAAATAATAAGATTAAGGGATTCGTTACACCAATTCCGTTGAATTCCGTAGTCCGTATAATGTAGGGCAACGAAAACAATACCAGCCTACTTAAACAAACTGAGCTCGAAATGAAAACAAATGGTTTAAATGTTACATTAATAAAATTCATTTATAATAAATACTCTACATAAAAATGGCAACGTTAAATATTTATGCCATTATGGCCCAGTGGTGTAAAGTTTCACTGGTAATAGCATGGTTGTAGATTCGATTCCCATACGAAGGAATGATTCGGCCCCACTCGTGGTGTTGAGTTCCTCTACTTAACACGCAATGTCTTGAAAATTTGGGCGGAAAGTAATGACCGGAGTATCTTACAGGGAAAATACTTTCAATTATTTACCATTTTCTCCATTCAAGTTAGACTTATCACTGCTATATGGGGGAGACAGGTAAAGTTAAAAGATTCTTTCATTTCTTCTAAATAAGTGTTTATAAATATTTTTTTCTTATTTTTCACTTATCGCTTCAAATGACTTGAGGTCAACTGATACTTGGCAAGCGCTCGAATGCAAGTCAGTATTTTTCACGTTTGCCGCTTAAATATGAATGAAAACGTTTTTTTCTTATACGTACGAAACGTTAACTTAAAATTTATTTATGTTTTTTTATATTTATATCATTCTCTTATGTATATTTTGTATTGTTTTACTTATATTTTATTTCTCGTTATCGTTACTGATATTTATAAGGTTTTTTTTAACTTAAGCCGTTAAAAAAATCTTATATATATTGGTACAATTATGTTCGTTAAGGAACTTAAGTTATAATTGAATAAAGATTACTTCAAAAACGACACTAGTAAATTCATTTTAAATTTCGCGGTAGAGACAAATTTGTTGTACGTATAAATAATGGGGCTCTTAAATCTGAATTTGAATCGCAAATCCCAGGCAGTGCTATGAGCTCTTCAACACAATGGACACCTGCATGGTGAATCTTAAGAAGTAGGAATGCTAATTATTTATGTTTTTGAGTATATAAATAAAGGTCACTCAGTGGCAAAAGCATATGACTGTAAAATGCGACGGTTGTGGGCTTGAGGCCCTCCCTTTAGAGGGAATGTATTAATTTTATCAATATTCTCATTAATATTATTCATTAATAGTTCTTTGCTCTGGTATCGAGACAAAACGTGGCGTTGAATCCCGCCACTCAACACGCAATGCCTCAAAAATTCGGCGGAAAGTGGAAAACGGAGTGTCTTCACACTAGGTTCCTTCAGCCTCCCCTGCTACATGCGGGATTACAGCGTGAAACTGAAAAGAAATATAAATAACAATTAAAACTATAATAGACAAAACGTATAGTGCATTTGAAACCTTAGCGGGCGACACGCGCGATGTACGTCGAGCACGCGAGACGCGATGTTATCGAAGGCGCAAGTAGCGGTCATTGGTACCGATTATATTATGATAAATAGTATTACCATTTACTATATACATATATATCATAGTCATACATATTGGTATGCTGTACCCATTTTGATGCTGTTTTCACGCATTTAACGAAATTGTGTGTTTGCAGCTTTATTTGTCTTAGTCTCTTGTTGAGATTTCCAGTGTTCTATATATTAAGTGCTTATGTACTGAATATTGATTTTTTTTCGTTATTTTTGTATTGGAAGATTTGACTGTAAATGGAAACTTTGTGAAATCAGTTCCCTTTTGAGAAAATGAATTGTTTTCATTTCCACCCTCTTTAATTCAACAAATGTTTAAATGTTCAAATGTTTATACCAAATCCAAGGTTTAAACGTCATTAATGAAACAAGAATTAAAAAATGTTAAATAAAATATTCAGCTAATCTGTATAATACTCAGCTAGGTGGGTACTTGTTAGAAAGTCATGTGAAACTTTTTCTACTCTATCCTGTACCGCAATTCTTCACTTTTAATTAGCGTGATTGGCAACTGTAAGAACTCTTAGCCATAGATAGGCATTCAAATAATTCAATACAGTTTTGTTGCAAAATATGTGAAATTTATAATGGCTCTAAGAACTGAACTGAAATTTCAATTTTAGTATGATTTTTACAGATATTGGACATTTTATATTTAGATCTATTTATGTATATAGATTTTTCACTCTAAAATTATATTTGTACGTACGAAATTCACAGTTTTACACCTCAAATTTATCCTTTCATATACCAAATTCGTAATTTTTCACTTCATAGCCCCGAGTGGTAATCAAACCCACAACGCATTCGTAACGCAACCAAATCGAATTGGTGGACAAATGTATGTAGTTAGGAAGGAAAAACCTATATATAAATCTATTTCGTTTCTGAGTGACTGACAGACAGCGTACGAACGAAACTACGTAGAACGCTCATATTTTTCATGTAGGTTCCTTGGGGAGTAGGTAGGTATAAGGGAGCACTGAAAGAGGACAAAATTCATACGGAAACCGAACCGCAAAAGAAAAAAACGGAAATCTACTTTTTATAGTTCACGCAAACGAAGTTCATTATAAAATTTATTTTCGATACGCGCTTATATAAATATTATTTTAGTTCGCGTGGAACGTAATCTTTTTAATTATCTTGTAGAGACATTCCGATAGTAGGTCACCGCAGTGATTAAAACATCGTTGTTTAAACAAATGTCTTTATTATTTATTTAATACCCCTCACCTTTTTTATCTAAAATATTTGTTTACGTTAGATTAGAGAACGGAACGGAAAGTGTCTAAATGAAAACGGAGTGTCTTACCACTAGGTTACCAGGTTCCTTCTGGCTCTCTGCTAAGTGTGGGATATAGCGTGAATCTAACAAAATCCTATCCTAGTAATAAGTTTTATATAATAAAATGATATCTTTCAAAACAAAGTTATAGTTTATATCATAGTCGAACACGTACCTACGTAATATATGCTAGTATCAGCGTAAAAGCAGACGCACGCTCTATATTTAGCGTCTAATAAACATTTGTTGGTTGCCGTCTGATACTCGAGTTACTTGTTTCTGATAATGTTGAAGGTGATTTATTACATTTGTAGGCGAAAAATTATCTATTTGTTGTTTTTATTGTCGATATAAGAATGGAATTGTTAGTTGATGCTGTCGTTGCGTTGATAAATGCGTTGGGTGTAGGTTCGAATCATAGTTAGGAGAATAGAATAATATATTTTTTTTAATAAATTAAATGTAAACATATTTGTTAGTTATCGCTTTTTAAAGTCATATTAAAGATAATAAAACTGTAATTGCTAGTTTCAGTTACAATTTATTTAATGTATCTATATAAAATTACTTTAGTAAACATGACAGGTTGATGGTTCGATTCCAACTCGTAAAACAAAACATTTTATATTTTCATATCCTTGCTCTGGTAACAAGATAAACTGCGTCATTGAGTTCCACCACTCAACACGCAAAGCCTCCAGAATGCGGCGGAAAATGGAAAACGGAAGTGTCTTAGTAGGAACAGAGTGTTTTAATACTTGGTGTCTCTTGCCTGCCCTGCTATATGCAGGATACAGCATGAAGATAAAAAAAAATTCCCTCCGTATCTATTCTAATACTTTCTATTGTACTTATGATCAACTACTTCAAAGATTCCCGTTTCAAGGCTTAATTAAATATCTTGCAAAGTTCTCTTTGTTGTAAAGTTCGTTTACGTAAGAATATAGGGCAGGATAATGAACTAATCAATATTTCATACGTATCGATTACTTGAAGTAACTCGACGCCGCACTCCGCACAGCAACCCGCGGTTACCACCAAAGTGGACTGGAACCAAGTTATTGCAAACTGTCACGGCATGTCATATTTCATTTTTGGATAAGATTCCATTTTACCCTAATTTTAGGATTTTATATGAAAACTAGCGGACGCGCGCAGCTTCGCTTACGTATTTAGGGGTGAATTCTAATAAACCATGAAACATGTGGAAAATGAAATATTTTTAAGAGTCTAAATATTAAATTTTATAAAAATCGGTGGCGATTTAAGAATTTTCCCATACAAACTTTCAACCCCTTATTTGCACCCTTAGGGGGTGAATTCTAGAAAACCATGAAACATGTGTTTAATTATATACGTTTAAGAGTCTGAATTTCAAATTTTATAAAAATTGGTGACGATTTAAAAAAAACCTATACAAACTTTCAACCCCTTATTTGCACCCTTAGGAGGAGAATTCTAGAAAACGATGAAATACGTGTTCAATTAAATACTTTTAAAATTCTAAATTTCAAATTTTATAAAAATCGGTGCCGATTTAAAAATTTTTCCATACAAACTTTGAACCCCTATTTCACCCCTTAAGAGTTAAAATTTTTCAAAATCCCTTCTTAGTGGATGTCCAGATTATGAAAGTAAACTTTTGTCCAAATTTAACGTTTCTACCATCAGTGGTTACGGCTGTGCGTGCGTCTTACCTCAGTCAGTGAGGACAAGTCCTTTTATATACAGGGTGGAAGAGGCAGCGCTTCTTTAACTGAAACTGCATATAGGGTAAAATATTTCAAACCCAGAATTAAAAAAAATAATCAAGGCACCTCAACGGTTTGGACGTAGGATTTTTTTTTCATTTCACGATTTTTATCCATACCTGTATTTCGTGTCACGCACACATACGTATGCGACGCTGCCGCTTTGACAGGTAAGTGTGTGCGTGCCTATGTTATACTTTACAAATGGCGTTTTATTTTAAAACGATAATTTTATTATTTATTTTGTTTGAAAAAAAAACTTTTTCATTTTTGAGAATTATTTTTTTTCCGAATTATATTAGGCTTTTATAGAGTAGTTAAAACTGTGGTTTCATTTAAAGTGGCGCTGACAATTCCACCCTGTATATAGATGTGTAATTAAAATTGCGGTTTTCACTTTCGTTCTCAATTTCTGTAGATATATTACATTGCCAATTAAACTGTTAAAGGATAAAAATATGTGAAATTAAGATATTTTTTGTTTACATACAGTAGCTACCTTTGGGTTATTGTAATAAACAATAAAATCTTAACATTTATACATATTGAAAAGCAGTAACTGTAGAGTTCCTTGTCGACTCTTCTAAATATGTTAGTTCTAAATATCTCTTTAGGGAGCTTCGAATCCAAAACCATCTTAATCGTGCCTTATGAATGGCTTATTGTGCTACAAAGGCATAAATAAAAAATATTAGTTTAATCCTATGACATTAAATTAGCAATCTGCATTTAAAATAGTCTTAACGATATTACCTACTTAATTATCCTACTTGCATTATAATTATCCTACTTGCATTCAGAACAAACAAGAACAAAAAGTATTTCTTCCTCATGATAATATCGAATTCATGGAAACATTGAATATCTTGTAATAGATATGTATCTCATAGGTACCAGTCAGTAATTTAATTAGAAGATAAAAACTGGCGATGCAGATAAATGCATTCCTATTAAACTTGCATAGTGAATATGAAAGTTGACTGCCTCGTCCAATTCTGTAATTAGTTTATTGGGTTATCAGATTCTTGGTTTGATTCCAGTATGGGATTATGGAAATTTAATATAAAAAGGCAAAGCCCGGCGTTAAGTTCTGTCATTCAACACAGTATCTTGCAAATTGAGCGGAAGGTGGGGAACGAAATGTCTTAAAACTAGGCCTATGTTTATTTATTTTAAAATATTTATATCATTTTGGAAAATTGTGTAGTTTTTTTTTACACTAAAATTGTAATTTATATTTGTTTTGTTGCAGAATTCTTCCGCAAGCTCTTGCAGCTATCACGGCAGGAGTTCCACGCCATGTTCAAAAGGACCTATGGGATGATTTACGAACAACACTCTTATGTCTTCGAGCAGCTGTTCGAGGAACTAGAGAGGTATGGCTAATATTTTATTATGAAATATAATTCTGGTAACGGGGCAAAGCGCGGCGTTAAGTTCTGCCACTGAACGACGAAAGGTGTTGAGGAACTGGGTTTCTTGGGACCTCTGTTTACCCTTCTATGCGGGAAGATCGTTAATGTTAAAAATAGATAGCAGTAATTTTAAAAAAACTTTAATATATATCGTTAGTTCATTAAATACCAATAAAATAAAAATAATAAATATATTTTTATTTTGTTCTATTCATTTGCGATTGTGTCTATAGCTTGTAAGTTTTTCAACCCTTTCACTTGGCAGTGTGTCCCAGACAGTATTGTTCTCCCTTTGTTTTTGCTAAGAGCCCGCTCATCTAAAGATTAAACTCGAACATTTGTTATTATTCATTTCGTTTATAAACTGTATACAGTAGTTGTTTATCTATTTCTATGACTATTCAAGCACTGTCTTTTCGAACCTTTCTACCAAACCAATACAGTGTTTGTTGGTTCGAATCCATTAATTTTGTATTTTTTATTTTTTCTTATAAATTTATCTTACTGGTTCTCCAGGTGAGAAAAAGAAAGCCAATCCCCATCTTAGCCTATCCTTTTATATAAGCGAACAAAATTAATAGACCCTGGTATATTTTGTCATTAGCTTTTTCCTGTATTCTATAGTATACAATATAAATGAAAAATAATTGATCTTTATCATTTACAACTAGGTACTACACTCGAGGCGACAAAGACTTTGATGAAATGATGGACAGTTTCTTCAGCATCCTCTACCAGAAGATGTTCACGGTGCTCAACTCGCAGTACAGCTTCGACGAAAAGTAAGTAGAGTGGAACACTATTTATTATTTAGCTTTTTGTTTATTATGTATTTTTAAACGTTTCATATTAAAATTTCACGTCCCATACATAATGACTAATAAATTTCAATATTTATATTTTTTATGTCGAGGCAAAGCGAGGCGTTGGGTTCCGCCACTCAACACACAATGCCTTCAAAGTTGCGCGGGGATAAAGGAACAAATTGACCTTGAAATGGGTCTAATATAACTATTTAGATATATTATAATAATAAACCACCAGAGACGACATAATTAATAGTGAAAAACTAAGAACACGACGTTTGTAAAATTAAAAGTGCCATAACATATTTAAAAGTGACACTTAACACATCAGCTAAACAATTAATAATGTTATCATAGTCGATTGTAGGGTTGCGTTAAATGATGTCTATTAAAAATAGATTTTTGTTTTCCTTAGCTCTGGTATAACAATAAAACGCGGCGTTGAGTTTCGCCACTTAACATGCAATGCCTGCGAAATTCGGAGGAAAGTTGGGGCACGGAGTGTCTTAACACTAGATTCCCAGGTTCCCTCTGTATACCCTGCTATATAGTAGTGTAATTTTCATTTAATTTAATTTCTTATTACTTTACCCCCACCTAAATACATAATTTATTTTTAGATATTTTTTTTAAAAATATAATTGAGTGACGTGAGATAAGCAACCCTACTCACTCTTCCTGACATGGAATCACCGTTTTATTTACACGATGTCATAAACTCTTCTAAGTGCTATATAGATATTCTAAACAATTTTCTTAAAGGAACACTGTGTACTAAACTATACCCTAAGAAACAGAGTTAAGGTTGATAATTGCTTGTATGTAAAATCTGCAACGAAGCCCTGTCACGTTTCTTTCAGTGCGTGAGATCAATACTGTCATATGTCATTCTTCATGCGTATGCGCAACTTATAATGCTAAAGGTTTACATGTATTCTATAATTGTGTATATTTATCTTTTTTATTACCGGTCAATTTCCTTCGTGTGTTTTCCATACAACGTGACATTGGCGAAATGAATTGTGCTCAACTGGCACGCTCGAAACGCCATATATCGAGAAATCAATCAATCTTTAATGCTAAAGGATACTTTAAATATTAAGCTGTGATAAGTCACTCATAGACATTAATTAGCGTTATTTAATTTTATTTAAATCTGCTTAATTATGATTATTTTTTGATTGATAAAAAAAATAAGATAACACATTACAATTGTTATAAATTTCAAATTGAAAGCCGTCGTGGTGCAGTGGCACAGTGTCCGATTGTGGGTTCAAATCCCACTTGGGGAAAGTAATTTCTGAAACTGAGAATAAAATTATAAATAACACATTTGTGGTTGAAACAAAAGAAAACATACGAAGAATATTTACTTTTAGAAGCTATCAATTATGTCGTTGGTGCTATAAAACATTGAGTGCAAGACCGCGCGCACATCAAACGATATTATAGCATTTGCTCGGTACTATAATGTCTTAATCTAATTTATTTTGTACTGAGTTCAGATTTATTATATGCGTGTGTCATTATTAGCTTACGTGGTCGCAATGGTGGCTTTTCTTGTATTTGGCAAATTTACCAGAAAATTGTTATTTATTTTATTTTATTTAGCATTTTGATATAAAAAATGTGCTGTTATAATAGTTGACACTTTTATTTTCAACGGAAAGACTAACTTAGGCAATGCACCCGTTGCACAGTGCTGTGAAATTTACGTTTTAATGAGTGCCCATCTACGGATTTTATTATTTACTACAATTTTAATGTGGTTTCGCATCAATCCCTCCTTTTGTACTAATATAGAGGATAAACATGTATGGAATTAATGTCTATTGAATGTAATGCAGGATAGCTGCCAGCTAATGTAATAGATTGTACCATTGACTTTGAAATGAGCAACTGTTGAGTTTCTTGCCGGCTCTTCTCAGCAGAACTGCCTTCCGAACCGGTGGTAGCTTTTTGTTCATATGTTCATTCGACGATTCAAAAGTGCTTATAATAATTGCCTATTTGAATAAAGAATATTTTGAATTTGAATTTATAAAATATTATTACTATACCTTTTAACTTTGTATGCAAAATATATGCAAACAAATCCTCTTTAAATAATCCATTTACAATATACAATAAATAACCTATCTATATCGAATCTATTACTATTACATGCATGTCCGTACGTCGTGTCTGAATACCAATGTTTCGACGCAGAAATTGTTTCTTCCGTTGATTGCACAGTTGCTGGAATTATTCTATTAAGCTAAGCCATAATTTCCTATAGGAGTGACTGTTTGTTTCTCTAGAAGGCTTATTTGGATACTGTTTTATATGGATTGTGGTGTAAATGCTGGAAGTAGTGTTTTGAGCTTAAATTTTTATAGGAATGGTACTGGTATAGATTTTTATGTATGAATATTAATCAAAATATTATTTATTTTAATTTTTTGCATGAACCTGTTCGTATGAAACTATAATAAGGTACAATATTTTACCAAAAAAAATGAAGATAACAGCAATCTATGCTAAAAGTCCAAAAGTCACAGCTGTTTAAATGTTACCTAATATCCTCTATCCATTTCCAGATATCTAAAATGTGTGAGCGAACATATGAGAGACATCAAGCCGTTCGAGGACGTGCCCTCCAAGCTGTCGGTGCAACTGCGGCGGGCCTTCGTGGCTACTCGCACCTTCCACAAAGCGCTGCGAGCTGGCGCTGAAGTCGTTAAGAATATGATGCAGGTATGTATCATTTGTATATGAGTAATGGATATTGTGTCCTACTTATAGTAGGGTAAGCTTAGGGAACTTAGTGTTTAGACACTCCATTATCTGCTTTCTTCCCGAATTCGAAACATTACGTACTGAATGGGTGAGACTCGGAACAGCGCTTTGTATTATGCAGCCGCCGGTAAAATATAGTAAAGAACATTAAACTAAAAAACATAAACCCAAATTGAAATAAAATGACACATTAACATTCGGTTACGTCAATCATTACCTTAAAAGGCGAACATTAAGACAGACGATTTGCCTACTGACCTCCAGACTGATCAGAAATATCCATGCATATTAATTTTCTGCCGCTATGGGCAAGGAACCATGGCTATACCATATAAATCTCTTGACTATTGTCTCGAGATATATTAAGTAGGTACAAAGTATGCAAATTTGCAAGGAATTTCGGCAGCGAATTTATTACAACGTATCAAAATTCAAGCCAAGTAGTGTTTTAGTGTGAGACGTCTGAGTCACGCGTCCGTTGATCTCATTTGGCGCCAGATGACATATTACTGGCAATTAATATTATAATTCAAATTTATTTGCATATCAACAAGGAGGATCGAATCGTTTTGTGGGATTATTAGTTTGGCAGCTACGTTTGGTGGTGATGTCATTGCTGGGAATAGATTGTTGTTGATAATAATTTGAAACAGATTACGTATATGTATTTAGGTTTAATTGAAGATACCATCCTGGCACAGATGAGCAATGTTTGTGGCAGTGGTTGTGGATGAGCAGAATTCAGGGGATTCCGGATTGGGTTTATTACTCACTAGACTTCTGTGCTCCTTGTATATTCTGCATAAAATGCAAAAAATAAAAACTAAAAGTGACTAAAATATCTGGTGACTAACATCAGTCCACATAATAATTTCCATCCTTACAAAGTAATATCCAAGCTTTTCTCCGTGTCAGTCACGTCAGTCATCATCAGTCATATATTTCCTTTGTCCAAGAAAAAGCATTGTAAAAACCATAACCGTCCGTCCGTCCGTCCACATTCCGTTTTATGTAAGGCTATAGGAATGCCGACCAGCAATTACGTACTTAATGTGAACCCTGAAGACCGCGTCAAGGCGACTCGTGTCGTTGCCCCTAAGATTTGCAGATTGTTTATCTTCATGGAACATTCTTAGTTTAATTGCTAAATTAAATAGCATCTTTGTTTGTGCGAGGCTTTGGGGATGCAAAAAACTAATAGTAGTTTTTGAGTAGCTGTGGATTCGATTCTCGCTTGGGACGATGATTATATATAAATTATTTACACTGCTCCGTTCTGATAGACTAAGTGCGTTGAGTTCTACTCAATACTCAATGTCTCAAAAATATAATAAAATAAAAAATCGAAATTTCTTTATGATGTAACACTAGCTTGGAGCCGTATTGGCGTACGGGCCCATATATTGTAAACATATTATACCTCTCTTTTTTTCGTTTCTTTACTTAGATTTATAACCTGAATATTTAAAGCTTTAAGAGAAGTAAAATGTAGTTTAAACAAAACGTATTCCTAGTACAAATGAACTGCTTGTTCATGTTAGTTGTATGCAATGAGGTTAATGAGGTGCAAAGATGCGTCTAAATGCGACGGTTCTAAGTTCGATCCCCACCAAAACGTGAAGCAAAATAAATAAAGCACCTATTGAAAACCCCAGACCTCCCATATCCTACATAGACAGTTTTATAATCATCAAATATTTCCATCGTAGCTGATTGACAATTTACATGTAAATTCTATAAAAATCCTATAAAACTTAATTTTCTTGTTGAAACTTAAATAACCATCGAAGTATTTAACCGTCTCGTATCCTTATCTATTAATGAGGAAGCACTCCGCTAAGGGCCACACCGATATCAATAAGATGCAAGTAATTGGCCGATGTTGGTATGTTTGCCTTGATAATGTTACTTCAAGATGCATATACTTCAATATATTTAGTTAATTAAGTAAACAGATATTTACTAGTTATTTTATGACGTTGATTTCTTTTTAAAATAACGCTTTTTTTAAGTGTACTCAATAAAACATATAAAATACATAGGTAGTTAGTGTAATTAAATTTTGAATGCATGAATAACGTAATAGTACGCTTACTTATTTAGGAATCACCTTTTCTAAGTGTGGAATAACACTTTAAAATGTTAAAAACAATACACTTTATTGATTTATCCATAAAAATATAAGAAGATTTTTTATTATTTGTAGTTTTTATAGTTTAATTTCTATTCTAGTGCTAGGTAGCGAAGCATAAACCTTGTGGTCACTATATAACTTCCAAACTATAATTTTCTTTACCTACGTATTTATATAAGACATTCATTTAAATCACTATTTTATTATTTATTATTAATTAAATGATACATTTTCCAGGTGGGCGTAACACAAGAGTGTGTGACAGCGTGGGCGCGTCTCCGCTACTGCGGCACCTGTTCAGGCCAGCAACAGCCCTCCTGCAGTCGATACTGCCACAACGTTATAAAAGGCTGCCTGCCTGCTCACGCTGATTTGGGCGAGCAATGGGACGCTTATGTTGGTAAGTCAATCACTACCATTAAATTCCAATCCAATCTCATTATGCATATGGCAACTTAAATAAATGCTCATTTTTAAACTTATAAATATATTTGTTTTCTTTATTTGCATTACATGTATATGTTTTCAATTCTAGATGCCGTGGAAAAAGTGGCAGATCGCTTACTCGGTCCATTCAACATAGCGATGGTAGTAGAGCCCATAGACATAAAAATCTCAGAAGCCATAATGAGCTTCCAAGAGCGCAACCAGGAGATCTCGCAGAAAATCTTCTCTGGTTGCGGTAAACCAGTTTTGGGCGGAGGTGGCAGTACCGGGCCATTCTTCGCCCCAGACAGAAGTCGACGTTTCGCCAGATCCATACCAGACTTCGATTGGAACCACAAGTCCAATGATGTCGACGACTTCGAAATCGAGGCCTCCTTCGAGAGCCTCGTCAACGACGACCCGTTGCTCATAGGTCTAAAAACCCCAGATGGTATTAGAAAAGCAACGGAAGAACTGGCTGAACAGTCCAAACTCAGGGAAAGGTTCCTACAGTATATGAGGGGTCAGATTAAATTGGACGAATATGAAGAACATGAAAGGAGGAAACGTGATGCTGACCCCGAGCCCGCACCTGGTGGTGCAGAGATTGATTTCAAATCGTACGAATTTGATGGGAAGAGAGGATCGAAGAAGAAGAAGCCAATTAAAGCTGAAGAAGGTTATGGTAAGACAATCTTTATGATTTGAAATAAATTATGTTTTTTAATTTGTACTTACATGTATTATGTATAACATTTTATTAATATTTAAAAATGCTAATGATTATGAAATTGTGTATTCTATTTCAACAACAATAGACACGTACAGGACGAGAACCCTTATTTATTAGATAACATCTTCAAATGCTTTATCCAATTAAGCCAATTAATTGATTGAATTTCGCCTGTTACGGAACTGTTGTTAACTTTGTTGTTAGCACTTCACTAAGACGCTTTCAACAAACTTTTACTCTTTATTATAAAGAGTGCTCAATATGAGAGATAGAATACTTTTACTTTTATACTTAGAATTACAAATGATTCTCTAAAATTTTCACAAAAAATATTTAAATAATAAAACCTTTCTCTTCACCAGGTGGCGAATCCGGCCCAGCATTAGAAAGGCTAGTACGCGAGACTCGATCCCGGATCCGAGCGTCCAGACGCTACTGGTTGCATTTGCCCGCGGTGTTGTGCGCCTCCACTAGTGTTACGAGCGCACCTTGTTTTAATGGATCGCATGTTGCTAGGTGAGTAGAGTGGTTTTGGAAGATGTAGAAATATTTTTGTATAGTGGTATTTGAACCCACGTCTCTTGGTCCCCTCCATGAGAGAGCCCTTGGCACTCTACCCACTAAGACGTTTGGAAGAAATAAATTGATTTTCATTATTTTCATTGCATATATTCATTTTAGTTACGAGATCGACCGTGGCGGCACAATATTTGGCTGAAAATACATTTGGAGGTTGCATTATTTTCACCTCCTCGCTCTAATAACGATAGATAGAGCATGTTGCGTTCTGCCACTCAATACATGGGGCACGAAATGTCTTAATACTAGGATCTCTTTGCGTATAAGAGTAGGCAAGTACAAAAGTAAGCGGGAAAAGCGCGTGAAGTGCGTGGAGACATTGCGTGTTGAGTTGTAAAACTCAACGTCGCGCTTTGCCTTGTTACCACAACCGGGAATTGACCATATATGAAGTATTTCATTACTTCAAGTGAGAATCGAACTTGTGGGTTCGATTTGCATATCTATGACAATTTAATCAGGAATTAACCAATGCCCTTCCTTCCAGTTATACATCAATAGCAGCCGGAGACGGTACCCCTGCGTTGGCCTCCAACCCTGAAGTGCGGTCGTTCGTACCCCCCTCGCCCACACCCGCGCTAGAAGCATTACGATCGTACACAGCAAAACTGAAGGACGCCTACAATGGAGTCGAAGTACAGTGGAAGGATACCCGTAAGTATTCTTCATCTCTCCAACTTTTATATCCATCATTGTCAGCTTATTTGCGTATATTGTCATTCCACTAAGTTTTTTCACTTATGGTGAGACTGTAAACCCGACAAGGTGTGGGTTCGATTCCCATACGAAGAAATTAAATATTTAATATTTTCATTTCTGCGCTCTGCTGTCGAGGAAAACTTCGCGACGTGCAGTTCCGCCACTCAACATGCATTGCATCCAGAATTCGGCGTAATCTGTGGAGTGGGGTGACTTAGACTGTCGCTAGGCTCCCTCTGCCTACCCTGCTAATGTAGGATCAAAAAAAAAGAAGCTGAAATTTTTTTTAATTTAGCTGCATATTGTATGCGTATAGCAGGATGGGAGCACAAAGTGTCAAGTCACTAAGTCCTCTACGTTATCACCCTCCCCTCCACCCACATTAGAGACGTTAAAATCATACACCGCTAAATTAAAGTGCGCTTACAATGGGGTTGAAGTACAGTGAAAGGACACTCGTGAGTATTATCACTCAAAACTTACCTTTTCCATTTCACCAGCTGAAGACCTCCAAGCAGCAGCGGCAGCACAAAACGAATTCATCGAAAACGGCTCAGGCTCGGGTTCCGGAGACGAGTCATACGATAACTACGATTTACCCACAGATGATGAGGATAGGAACCCGGATAATGATTATAATGAAGGTAAACTGCTTTTTTATCTACAAATTTTATTTATGCTTTTATTTTTATATTTTTTTGTTGGGTATTGGTTTAAAATTAACGTCAAATAAGATCATCATTAGTTATATGTCTGTATTGTTTTTTTATTAAAGCGACACATGTCCTTATAATCCTATTAAAATGAAGAACAATATTATAAGGTCAGTCGTGGCGCACGGGGGCGCGCTATACGTTGTGGGTTCGATTCCCGCTTAAAAAAATGAAATATTTACTGTTTTAATTTGGCGTCGTTGAGTACCGCCACTCAACACGCAACGCCTCCAGAAACCGGCGGAAGGTGGGAAAACAGTGTGTCTTAACATTAGGTTCCCTCAGCGTACCATGGTATATGTGAAATACAGCGTCAAGCTGAAAAAATAATTATTATACTTGAACGTTCTTAATCTCACATTTCCAATAGTTGATAAGTTTCCAAAAGATAGTTTTAGTTTCTAGCATAGCAAATAATTAAATAAACTAACAATTAAATCATAAAAAAAATCCTATTAAACTCAAACAATAATTTATCATTTAAATTTCCTCCAGGTTCAGGCGATGGCCGCTTCGACGCCACCACACCAGAAACAACAACGAGACAATCAGAAATACCAATACAACCCAAATTCGAAATACCAGTACCAAAAATAATCGAGCCAGTCGATGAAATACCACAACCTGAACAGCCCATCGAGATACCCGACAACGTATCTGAACCGGCTATCCCCTCAGAACAACCGGTAGCCGCGTCCGCCGATCAACCGTCCCTACAAAAGGCATTATTTACGTACGCCTTACCCGTTGTGTGCGCTTGGTTCGGTACTATCGTAACCGATCTTTTTTAATTTGCCATTTTGACATGACGTCACGTGTTTTTTTATTAATAATAGTAGTTTAAAGTATATTTTATATAGTCGAGAATTGAAGGTAGGTCGTGTTGTGTGTGGATTTTTTTTGTCTTAAAATGGCAGCCCAGTTTATTTTTAAACGATGTACAGATATTTAATCTAAATGTAAAATCGATTGTTATAGGTGGGTCGTGTTTCCTTATGTGTGGATATTTTTTCTTTTATTTACCATTTTTAACGACATGGCAATACTGCCCACCTTTAATTCAATACACTCACACGTGATTAAGTAATTGATCGTGAATTAATGGTCGTGTTATTTATTTTTAAATTTTAATATCATTTTTTTTTATTATCAACACAGTGACACGACCCGTCTTTAACATTGTACTCGTAAGTAATTTATTACATAATATAATTTTTCAACACGGTAACACTGTCTACTTTTAATTATATTGTCCACAGATAATTTAAATTAAATTACTGATTAATTTATTACCACAATTTCCATCTGCCGTGACGTCACTGCCTAGTCAATAAAGAGAGCGAGTCCTGTGATATGACTGTGGGTTCGATTCTCGAGTGCGCTAAATGTCTAAATAACTTCATTTTGGTCGACAATAACTGATTTTTTACTTTTATTTCTTTGTAAGACGCCATTATTTTGGTATTGTTTATCTGTAATTTTATGCACGTCTATGTTTTTTTTTATTTTATTTACACTGTTATTTATATGATTTTTCAATATATGTTCATGATAAAGTTAAAAATAACGAAATATTATAAATTATTAAGTATTTAAATGAATTTATTTTTAAAAAAGTAATTATTGTTAATGAGTAACGATACTTAAAGCTTTATTGATATTAAATTACAGATAAATGACAACGTAATGGCGACCACATATATATTTTACCCATTAGGTCGCAGTTTAGATAATCACAGCCAAATTTTGTATTTATTAATTGTAAATATAACTTGTAAATTATGATTTAGATAGCGAATATTTCAACTTTGTATGTAATATGCTATATAATAATATGTTCTAAGATGTCTGTCTGTCAGTTGTACTAATTTGTAAATATTATAGCTTCGGAACAAAAAATATTTAAAGTGTAAATATATTTAGTTACACGTAAGCGTAAGTTAAGACTGATTTGCTTTGAATATTCTGTTTTTTTTTTTGTAAATGTCACTTTGACGCTTCTTGTCAAATTTGTTTGAAATTGAATTCGAAATTAAAATCTTATCTATTTGTAATATTTTTTAATCGACTGACATAGTGAATTTTTGGTTTACTACTATTGTATTTTTTATTTCTATTACTGCAATTGTTTATTGTTTAATCTTTTTGCTTAAACATAAGCTTCAGCTTTACTTTGCTATGTTTGCATTATTTTTTATACATTGCGAATATTATTGTTTTTTATTTTTTTTAATTGTGAACCCAGTGTATAGATAGAAAGAATATTGTGGATACGCTTTTTGTTGTTCTTTTTCTTATTTTTTTGTATGTGGCAATTAGCTTTCCACGATATATTTATATAGTTCTAAGTAAACTTTTTTACATGCCATAATTAGTCTTTTTATTATTATTAAACGCACAAATATTTATATTATACGTAATTTGTTTATCTAATAAAGTCGCAATAGATTTTTTTTAATTTACATAAAATGTCATCTGTCATTAAAAGTTAAAATTAAAAAGTTTATAATTGAATAGGTTTTTATTTTGCTTTCGCTTTGGCTATTTGTTGTGACACATATCACAGAATATAGATTAAATATAAACGTAATGTGCAAGTTTTGGGACCAAAAAGAAAATAGAATAAATTGTAAGCTCTCTCACTTCTTGCTTCTTGAATCACTTGCACTGACTTTGAAAATGTTCATCTATAATATAAAACCAGCAGTAAAATTAATTATTTAAATTTTAAATGATTTATACTTAAAAAATATTATTTTACTTTACAAAATACCATCTGAAATAAAAAACTTAGTAGTTTAAAATGTAATTGAATAAGAGTTATTCCAAAAGTTGTTTAGCTTTTGCATATTTAATATCGACAGTTAGCTATTTTTATACGTAATTAATAATAATTGTAACCTACCTATACGTTTTAAATTACTCTGTAAATATATGATTAACATTTTAAATGTTTTAAAAAGTTAGTAAATATTAGATTTTGTACAGATAATTAACAGGGTACAGACAACTGCCGTTGATTGAAAGGCACTATGGGTGGGGACCTTAGAAATTAAAAAAATAAAAAATTATGACAGCTTGCAAGAAAAACATCTTAAAATGGAACTGTATGGGAATTTAGGGGGAATACATTAGAATCAAATATATTTAATTTTGTTTTTATTTCATAAATATATTATAGTAAGACATTTTTCCATATTTTTATTTCGAAATCGTCAATAATGAAGTATACTTACCACTACATTATCTTATTTATCAACATATATGTCGTTTTGATCAAATAATTCATTGTAATTTTTAATCATAATTTATAATAAATTTTAGTACATTTTGATAATTTTGAAGTAAAAGTGTGATGTATAAAATATACTCAACAATTGTCTGTCTCAAAAATTATAGATTGGAATGCATATACTACCAGAATGAATTTGGCACTGTTGAATTTCAAATAGCAAAGATTTACATATACATGTATATGTTAATACATATATTATAATATCAATTTACAATGTTATAAATAAAAATTCTGCATTTTGTTCCATTTTGACTTTAATTGCCTAAAAAACCACATTAGATAATCAAATCAAACAAAAAAATATCTTAAAATATCTTATCTTAAAATACAACATACAAAACTATCTGGACATTTAACTTTAGGTCCAAATAAATATTTGATTCTTCTTTATTAGAATATAATAAAAATTGTTAAAAACTGAATGTATAACGAATGAATAAAGTGTAGGTTTAAAGGAGTATTTATATACACGTGTAGACTCTACCATGTATGGCGTTGTAAATAAACAGATGGTGTAACTTTGTGTTTTATTTTAAAATCCTATTTAATTAGAAATAAACAAAATATTCATTTTATTTTATTATTAATTATTTATAAGATTTTTGAGGACAAACGTGGCACAGAGGCACAAACGTTCGAAACTGTATAAGTGATAGGTTTTGGGTTCGATTCCCAGTCGAGGAAATGAAATATTTAACATTTTCTTCCTCTCCGTGGTAACGTGGTGACAGGCAGCGTCGAGTTCCGTTCCGTCCGTACGGGAATATCACTTAAATAAACACTGTCTAATACTTACAAAGTATACACTTCCAGCGTTTATGTTATTAATGAAGAATGAAAAATATGTCTGATATATCTCGGATTGAATGAAAATAATAAATGGAGTGTAGGGCAATATGTTTTCCTAGATTAATAAATTATTACTGTCAACTAGCAGCATAATTTTATTTTATACCTATAACCAACCTACTACACAAATTAAAATAATAAAAAAACTATATAAAAATTATTTATTATCCTTACAATACATACACTTACAATATTCCGTATACAACTCTGTTACATTGTCAATTAAGACTTCAATTATTCAATTGAAAATGAAATTACGGATATATATCTGTCACTACACAATATATGTGATTTCTTGTCTTTTTTTTAATAAATATATCTATCCCTCTTCCTCATCACTGTCGTCGCTATCGTCCGTCTCGCTCTCGGTGCCGGAGTACTCCGAATCGGAGCCGAGCCAGTCCGGTAGTGGCGGCTGCTCTATAATGGTCTTCCATTCGTTTAGTTTGTGTAGATCTGTAAAATAAAAGTACTAATTTAGTTATATAAATAGTGTAGTTATTTGTAAAAAATATGTTTACGTAATAGAACTATTTATAAAGCAAATAATATTTATTTAAAATAGTCTTTTGTAAATATATATTTTTAATTCATTTTACGCAAGCATTTTTAGATTACAACCTGATCACGTTTAGTCTCAATTATACTTTTTTTATTTTTCCGCAATGTCACGACAAAACGTTAGAAAATTCTTAAAAATATCAGAGCACACACTCCGATCCATTTTCCACAGAAATTTTAAGATAGTGCGAGCGCAACTTTTTGTATATACCCGAAATATTTAAAACGTGAACCTTTTGAATATATTTTCCTCAGTGGGAATCGAACCACAACCCTCGCATTTACAGTCACTCGCAGAGCCACTACCCCACGACGGCTCCATCCCAAAATGTAACCATAAAAAAACTAAAATAATGAAAAAAACATACAGAAATAGGTAAAAGAACTTACCTAAACTATACATATCACCCAGATAAAACTGTTTCTCGTCTTTCTCCAACACACCTCCATACAAATACAAAACAGATCTTTGCACTGTCATCATGGCCGACATTCTGGGAGTT
Source organism: Heliconius numata (assembly GCA_016802625.1). Taxonomy (NCBI): domain Eukaryota; kingdom Metazoa; phylum Arthropoda; class Insecta; order Lepidoptera; family Nymphalidae; genus Heliconius; species Heliconius numata. The sequence goes on from JAEBDU010011969.1 coordinate 62,971, forward strand.
GGTCCGGAACGTTCTACTTTAGGTTGTATTGTTACAGAACTTTCTAGAACTTCTGAAGCTTGTGAGGAGCCGAGCTTCATTGTGAATACTTCATCTGTTACCACTACAAATAAAATGATAAATTAATATTAATTAAAAAATTAAGAGATTTTTTATACTACACATATCGGTATATGCAGAGGGAACCAGGTAACCAAGTGTTAAGACACTCCATTCCCGTTAACAAATTTCTGCTCCCCACTTTCCACCGAATTCTTGGGCGATTTACCCTGCTATATATGAAAAGCATGAAAGAATACCAAATCCTCAGTACCTGTAACAGTTTCTTTCTCTTTCTCTTCTTTCTCCTTCTCTTGCCCTGTCTGTATAGGTACAGTAGGTACTATGTTTGTTCGTAACACTACAGGATGGAAACGATTTGTATCTAAATCTAAAACTTGAAGTTCATCACTCATTTCTCCTTTTAACTCTTCTTCTGTTTCTTCTACATCCTTTGGAGTAATAAAGTTTTAAGTTCTTTTTTATAAAAAATTAAAATCTTCAATAAGATCATACACAAAAACAATTTTGCTATACACCCACAAGATCCTAAAATATTTGACAAAAAATTTTCAACATAATCCAACATACACATACGGACATGCATATCACCAACATACTTACACAAACACCGCCAAACACGTATCCCCTATTGCTGTGCACATTCACTGCGGCCGCTATACCAGCTCGCGCGGTACTTCCCCCGGACAGGGCGCGCCAAGTCCACCCGGTTTTGAAGGACAGTTTAAACATATCAGTGTGTGTTTGTGTTTTCTCCGTCCTCCCTTCGCGTATTCGGGAGAAACCGCCGTAGATTATTAGCTGGAATATTTATTGCTTATATTCAACATGAGATGATTATGTTACAAAACTTTTAATCAAAGTGTCTAAGTGACCAAGATAAGCATATAAAATCTGACTTGTAATGAATTGTCACATCTTTTTTTTCTTTCACCCATATAACAGGGTTGACAAAGGGTCCCTTTGTTAAGACTTTCCGTTTCTATTAGGACACTTACGTTCCCCACTAAGCCGAATTCCGAGTTGTATGACGGAACTCAACGGCGATGAGTTCCGCCATTACTTTCTGGTAACGATACCAGAAACATTAAAATATTTCATTAACTCGAGTGTGAATGGAGCCCACAACCGTCGCGTATATAATCGCATGCTTGTGCTCCAGCGCCATGTCATCCTCAAAATATTTTCAAAATAAATTAAAACCTCATCTAAGAAAATATTATTTCATATTTTCTCTCATCACAAAATACATCCAAAAATGAACAACAGAAAAACATCTTCAAAGTACATACCGAATCATTCCCACAAGGCAGCATAACACACGCCGATCTGGCACAGGGACCTCTCCCGCTTATCACCAGTTTACTCCACTGCCTCGAGTCCAAACAAAACGTGTGCAGATCATCAAAATATTTACAATCCCTGCCATCATCTGAATAACCTCCGAAAATAAATAATTTACGACCTAATAATGTCATTCGGTGGCCTGATCTGGAGGATGGCGCGTTTGGTGCTATGATCTGGAAGGAAAATATTAGATATTTTTATTGCAATATATACATGGGGAAGAAACGACATTAAAGAAATATTTACAAAAGTGGACTTACATCTAGAAGAAATCTCTACCAATCTATAGAAGTTGATTAATGTAACATAGTGAAAAAGACAAAATAGCATATATCATACAATATAGGCATCAGGCAAAATATTCACTGACAAAATTAAAACTGTTTTTTTTTTTGCTTCACACTGTACCCAGGTAAGCAGAGAGAACCTAGTGGTAACACTAGATGCTATATATGGGCTACAGCGTGAAACTGAAAACAAATATATACATATGTAAAAGATTGTAATAAAAATAATTTATTTCAGTTCATTATGATCAATGAGATTTTGAAAACAACAAGTTTTCATATCTGAAACTGAAGTAAAGCTATCATATTCTAGTCATTTTATATAAGTTGACACTTACTTTCTCCCATTTCTTTTCTGCTAAAGAAAAACACCATAAATCTTTATAATGATAGAACTGAGTTTCTGAAGGACTTATGAATTCACCACCAAACACCCACAGCTCACCTCTAAAAATATTATAAGATATAATATAATCAATTATCTCTTTCAATGATAATGGAATGGAGAGAGACTTTTTAGCTCAGTGGTCAGAGCACTTAGACAGTTTCTCAGATATTAAAATGCTAATATTATTTTTTTTGCTTCACACTATACCCGCACATGGCAGGGTAGGTGGAGAGAACCTGGGAATGAAAAGAAACAGAATGGAAATGGAATCTGCCTATCCTACTATCTGTGGGATACTAAAAAATGGGAAATAAACTACTAAGTTTTACTATATTAAAAAATATAAAGTGAACAAGAGAATTCACTTTAAACTCACTTATTAGCTGGTGTAGCTACAGCTTGATGGGCACTTCTGGGTGGAGGTCCTGCTGGTGCCTTAATTTGCCTCCATGTATTATTTACAGGGTTGAAGAATAATAGTTCATTGTATACTTCAGTCTAAAAATAAATTAAAATGTTATTTAAATTTGCTGAGAAAAAAAAAGATATAAGTTACTTCCCCATAGTAAAAAGAGATTAAAGTTTTAAATTAGAAATGTTTGCCTACAGTTAGGATCCACGAACAACACAACATTTTTTTTTTTTTTATAATTCATATACTTATAGTAATTAACCCATTTAGACCCATAGCCAAACTAGCAGTAAATCAAAGGTTTTTTCGGTAATAATTGATAGATATCGATGTAAGAAAATAAAAAACGTAAAAAAAAAAATATTTTTTTTTTATTTAAATATAAAAAAAATGCCGTCCTTAAATGGGGCCAATGGGCACATATAGTATCAAAATTTTCGAAACTATTTTTGCGACACGAAATGTTTTATAACACTTTTTACACTATCAACGCGTTTTTTTTATGGCACATTGCACGTCTCAGTTGCTACCAAAATTTTTGGGAGTAGTGGTCTACACCGTGGTGCTGCAGACTTGGCACTGCAGAAGCTGCTGGTCGCATAAATAAGTTGATGTTTTCGTCTCTTAAATCGTGACGAGCAATGTAACGAAAAAATTAAGCTAATCTATCCTGTTTATATTAGTTAGCAAGTGCAGGTGCCGCGAATTTGCAACCGCAAGATCCTATGTATGTGTGAATAAAACCCACCACCATTTTTTGCCACGTACAGCATTGCTATATAGGTAAAAAGATTGATCAGCCTGATCAACCCCTCCCATACCACACTGTAAAACCTTTGCACTAATAAAATTTAATTAACTTGGTAAAAGCAGTAATCAAAATCGGTTCGCTTTTTCTTTTCATATCCTTTACTGCTGAGTTTCATCTTTTAACAATTCTTAAATTTCTCAAGATGACCTTGTATATTAGTCGTAGTTGGATCACTTTTACACCAACGGGGTTGCTCAAGATTACGGTTCCTCTACGTCTCCTAGCAAAAGGTTGATAAATGCTTCTATTAGTAAGCAGGCAGATTAGCAGTGCTTTGTATATCTACATCTTCTTCTTCGTCGATTACCACACCTGGTTTTAGAGGCAGCGCAACTAAATATACCTCTCCGAAGTCTTTATCTTCAATAATTACAACTGCGATTGCTTCTTGAAGACCCTTATATTCATTGCGACCGCTAAATATCCTAAGAGTCAGTATGAACTTTGGAAGGACATGCATATAAAAACATAAAAATTGACCTCTGATGTGCCCATTGGCCCCAATTGGGGACAGCATCGTAAAAGTTGAATTTGTCCTATTACGACTCTTCTTTTCTAATCAAATGTAATTATATTACATAGAATACTAAGTACTTAAGTATGTTTTGTACCAAAACAAATGTATTTAGAAGAAAAATTTTAAAATAAATATACTTACATTTTGCCTTCACAGTTTTCGTGAAACAGCTTTACAAAAGGCACGAAATGAACGATTGTAAAAAATTTTTAATTGGATTTTACGGCTACAACATAAGGATATACTACTTATCTTTACAATTCTAGACATAAACTGCATAAAAATAAAAATATAAAAAAAACAAGGATACTATTGTAGGTGTACCCGTTTGGGCACGGCGGGTCTATATGGGTTAAAATTATAAACTTTTTACCTTTTGTCCATTGTGGAACTCTCCACCAAACATAATGAGTTCATTGTTTGTAGGATGTGGGGTGAGACTCGCATAAGCTCTGGAAGTGGGTGGCTTTTTTAAGGTCTTTTCCGACGCCGCAGCACGTTTAGCCTCTTCTTTTTCTATTTCTGCTATAACTTTAGCTATATCTTCCTATAACAAGTACAGATATGTATAAAAAGCACATAAAATAATTAAAAAATGTAAACAATTACATTATGCACATTAAAATTTAAATTGTAATTTCTTTTGATTACATCAGACCCTCTAAATAATAACCGGGATCCATATAAACTAACCTCTCCCAAAGTAGCAAGTTCCTTTTTAAGTTTACTTGCCAGTTTTTTCTCTGTTTTGGCAGCAGTTTTAACTGCACCACTGACTTTATTCTTATTCTTCTTTTTACCCATTTTAGACTATTTCTTCTAAATATAAAAAATCAAATAAACAATACAAGGGTATTGTTTTTAAAATGTGATTTTGACTTCTGTCAACAATGATCTGTCAGGAGTGTCAGGACCACAGAATATATTTACTAAATAAGGTCAGGACTCAGAAGTGTCAAGTTAAAAAGTCTAAATGTCAAACTACTATTAGAAAAAGAATACCGTATGTACGGTATCCGTAATGGAATCTAAATTACGGAGCTGTATAAATTAGAAACACCGTAGATTGTACTTTTATAGAATGAAAAAAATTTACGCAATCTGAAGATTTTATTAATCTTTATTACCATTTTGCACTGTATTCTAAATTAATAATTTTGCATGATTTTATAGTATAATAAAATTATTAAACCGTATTCACAATACCGAACTTAATAACTATTATAATTATAGTATAATAATGTTTTGAAAAGTAAGTTTCTAAACGAATTTTGCCAAGCATGAAGTTAATTGCAGAACTAAAAGTAAACTCAAAGTCAAACTGTAACTGTAAATGTAATCACTTCGCACTTGTCAATGGTGATTGCAGAAGCAAATGTAATCTTTTCATAAAATATTAAGATTACAATCTAAATAGAATCCAGATAACTGAGATGTGATAAATTAAATATTTATAAATTATTACATTAATAGTTAAATAATAAATCTACCAAAATGAATAGAATGTCAGCGCCAGGAACCTCCGTACGTAACTAATTTTATTTATTTGTTTAGCACTTGTTAGTTTATCACTTTATACTTTCAGTATTTACTTAACTCGAATTTAGTTGATTTAAGTTAATTATTTTTATACAATTTATAATGATCTTAAAACGAAACTAATGTCGTTTTAAAATTTTATCCTTTGGCCTAAATTTTCTTTTGACACTTTTAAAAAATCTAAAAAATTCGATGCATTATGAAGAAATCAAATGGATATGCACCGAATAAATTTACAATACATCAATATAAATTGTATTAAGTTTAATAAACACAAATATTTGGTTATTATAGTGTTAAGGATAAACTTTGTAAATAAAGGTCAATGCCACATGACCTTGTAGAAACATAAATATAGGTATCATTAAACCACTAATCTATATTATAATCAATTTTCACTTTCATTTTATAATAACATAGCTTTTATCTATGACTTTGCCCATTACAACTGCATATGATTCAAAGCATTTTAAATGTGAAAGGTAACTGATAGCAGGTACATTGGGCTACATCAAAATGTTTATTGTGATGTGATATAGCCTATGAGCATTCTTTAATAATGGACTATTTAACTCTTTTTTTTTATTTTACTACAATAAATTTTTGATTCAATCTAGATCCTAAAATTAATGCATCCCACTAAACAATCCCTTCAGCTTAGATAATATTAATATAGATTATAAATAATGAATCTTTAACATTCTAACAGGGAGCGGGTGGATCGGGAGCAGTCCAAGAGTTCAAAATCAGGGTACCAAAAAATGTAAAAAAGAAATATCATGTGATGAGATTTAATGCTACACTCAATGTGGATTTTGCCAACTGGACTCATGTTAAAATGGAGAGAGAAAATAATATTAAGGAGTTTAAGGGAGTGGAGGAAGAAATGCCTAAGTATGTTTAATTATTGTATAAATAAATGGCTTTGGTTCTGCTTCTTTTTCTCATATAATTAACAATTTCTAAATTTAGAGCTTAAAGGTAAATTTAATGTTATGAAATAACATTAAGGTTCTAAAGTTCAAGTTCATTATGAATTGTCAAAAATCTTTAAAACCTATACATTGGTACAGCACCATAAAAAAGAAGCTTTATGCTTTTTCTCACAAAGAGAAAACCTAGCGTTATAACACTCCGTACTTCACCTTGCCTGAATTTGATACATTTATTATTTAAATTCTTTTAGATTTGGCGCAGGCTCAGAGTATGGACGTGACATGCGTGAAGAGGCACGTCGTAAGAAATTCGGTATAATCTCTAGGAAATATAAACCTGAGGATCAGCCGTGGATATTAAAAGTTGGTGGAAAAACTGGGAAAAAGTATGGCACTTTATTTTTCATTTGAATGTCAAATAACTCTTTTTAATTCAAGAATATATATTATACAAGAATAATAATAAACTTATAATATCTATGTAGGAAGATTTTAAATGTCATTCAGATTTAACTCCATTTCACATTTTACCTTACTTCAGTAGGAAAATTATAATAATTCATTTCCCTGAGTGAGAATTGAACCTACTGGTATTTATTATACAAAATTTCTGAGACTATATTCAAGAAGTACAAGGCTTTAAGAATTTTTAGAATTAAGAAATACACAGACTATTTAAAACATTTTTTTCCTTATATTGCAGATTTAAAGGTATCCGCGAAGGAGGAGTATCAGAGAATGCGGCATATTATGTTTTCACTCACGCAGATGATGGAGCCATAGATGCCTATCCTTTACAAGAATGGTTGGTTTATGTAATTTTTTTTTCATTCTATGTTACTATTACTATACTGGCAGGCCAGTTCTGAGGCCAAGTCGAAATACAAGAGAGCAACAGTACACCTGACAGGTTGTGTCTTAATGTTTATGAAATCATTTTGTGGGTTTTTTTATTATTTTAATGTTAATAAAAGTAAACTTTATTATTCTTTTATAGGTACAATTTCCAGCCGATACAGCGTTATAAGGCTCTGTCTGCTGAAGAGGCTGAACAGGAGTTTGGAAGGTCAGTTTTATTGATAAATAAATAGTGTCTAAGCAAATTAGAGTGAGAGTAATTGTAAGTCTCTATTGCTAGGAGAACGACATGTTATTTTATATACAGGGGAGAAATTCGATAGCCATACAGAGAAATATTTTTTTTCAGCTTCACGCTGTATCCCGCTCACAGCTGGGAAGGCAGAGGGAACCTAATGTTAAGACACTCCATTCCTCACCTTCTGCCGAATTCTGGAGGCATTGTGTGTTGAGTGGCGTAGCTTAACGCCGCGCTTTGCATGCCTAGTTACCAAAGGGATGAATACATAATCTAGATAATAATAATATTAATTATTTTGATGAACTTTCAGGCGTAACAAAGTAATAAACTACTTCTCCCTTATGTTCCGTAAACGTATGCGCGGTGACGACGCGGCTGACGACGGCGACGATCCGGACGAGAAGAAAACTAAAAACTCTAAAGCTAAGAAAGGTTTGATAATATTCTATGCATGTATCAGGTTCGATATAAAAAAGGGGATGGTGGAGGGAATTTAAATTTTCGATAATATAGACAATTGTGTTTGTAAATATAAGAGGAAAATTTTGTTTAGCTTAGTAATTTAAGTCCTTAAATTATACAGGATGGAATTGTCAGCGCCACTTTAAATGAAACCACAGTTTTAACTACTCTATAAAAGCCTAATATAATTCGGAAAAAAAATAATTCTCAAAAATAAAAAAGTTTTTTTTTTCAAACAAAATAAATAATAAAATTATCGTTTTAAAATAAAACGCCATTTGTAAAGTATAACATAGGCACGCACACACTTACCTGTCAAAGCGGCAACGTCGCTTACATATGTGTGCGTGACACGAAATACAGGTATGGATAAAAATGAAAAAAAAATCCTACGACCAAACCGTTGTGGTACCTTGATTATTTTTTTTAATTCTGGGTTTGAAATATATTACCCTATATGCAGTTTCAGTAAAAGAAGCGCTGCCTCTTCCACCCTGTATAACATAGTGTCTGTTCTGGCATTGTGTGTCAAGTTCTGCCACTGAACCCGAAATGCCTCCAGAATTCGACAGAAAGCGGGCAACGGAGTGTCTTAGCACTCGATTAATAATTATTATATATTCAAATTATCCACAAAAACATCCTATATTTATTAACCAACTTATTTTATATGTTCTTAATCAATTACTTCTATAGATCTCAAAATATCAGAAATGGATGAGTGGATAGACTCTGACGATGAATCGTCGGATTCGGAAGGTGGGGAAAAAGAGAAGGAGAAAGAAGATAGCGATTCAGGTTCTAAGAAAAAGAAGAATAAAAAGGGTTAGTTAATACACCATTTTTATACTATACATATGTTTATTCTAATTAAAAAATAAACATAAAAATTGTGACTTGTTATTTCGTTTGCATAGATGAAATGGTGGGAATCAAACCCACAACCTTCGCAGTTACAGTCACACGCTTATGCCACTTCTCCACCACGGCTCCAAATTAATGAAATTTTATTTATTTGGTATCAGTCAATTCTTTTTAGTACGTAATTGTGTTTTTAGGAGCTCCACCTAAAAAAAAGAAGAAAGTAGAAGATGAAGCGTTTGAAGAGAGCGACGATGGCGATGAAGAAGGAAGGGAGAGGGATTATATATCGGATTCGTCTGATAGGTATTTTTTAAATATTTATTAGAGTTTTTTTGGAATATGCATCTATTTTCTCGAGTTTTCGAGTGGAAACCTAACCTACAACCTTTCATGTTCACTGTGGCATGCTCGTGCCCCTGCGCCACGACGGGTCTCATTGAATATTTGATTATTTTAATTAAAATGTTTTGCTTTTTTACCTTACAGTGAATCGGATCATGAGACAAAAGCTAACAAAGAGTTGAAGGGAGTTGCTGAGGAAGATGCATTAAGGTCAGTATTTTAGAATTATTATTACTTATTGATATTAATATTATTTGCACTATATTATGTTACTATTGTGTGTGATTGAACAATAATGACGCAATAATTAGTTACGGATTCATGTCTATGATGATGATTTTACTACTTACTATTGTATACTATATATTTTAAAATATTTTTGTAGAAAATTACTTACATCAGATGAAGACAGCGAGGATGAACAGGAACAAAAACAAGAGTCCGAGCAAGAGGATGAACCAACTAAGGAAGGGGAGGAGAGAGCCAGCAAGTTGACTAAGAAGAAGAAGAAACCAGATGAAGTTAAGAAAGGTTAGTATTTTGTATTTTTTTTTATTATTTTCAAACTTTGTCATCCAATAAATAAAAGACGTGCAATATTCACTCGGCTTCATGTTGCATGAAGAAATGAGAAGAGAATAAAGAAATATCAAGAGTCGTTGGAAAAACAAGCGTATAATTTTTGTCGAACATTTTATTGTACACATATGGCAAAAAATGTAAGATGATTTTTTTTGGGTGGCCAATATATCAAAAATGGTAAAAGTTCAGAGCATTTGCATGCAATATGGAAATTACTTTTTTGTATAAGACTTAATTTTTTTAATATGTCTGTGGTAAATATGTTACGTAGCAAGTAGTAGCAAGTGTTTTACGTTATTGGTATCTATGCGTAACTGCGTCACACGAAATACAGGTATGGATAAACATCGTGAAATGAATAAAAAAATCATGTGTCTATAGTGTTGAAGTATCTTGATTAATTTTTTTTTGTATGGGTTTGAAATATTTTACCGTATATGCTGTTCCCGTAAAAGGAGCGCTAACGCTTCCACCATGTATTTTTTTATATTTAAGCTTAAATATAAAAAAGAAAAAGTAACTGGTCTATATCATACAAATTTTAATTTATATGCGATATGAACCCACTACAAGCCTTTTATTTTAACTTCATTACACAAAATCAATTTTCTAATACTAAAATTACAGATTCAAGCAGTGAATTCAGTTCAGATTCAGACACAGATCAAGAGAGCAGTTCAAAGAAACCAAAGAAAAGTAAAAATGGGACGTTCGAAGGGAAGAACCCACCTAGTGCCAGCAAAAGTAGTATGATTGTTTTTACTATTATGATTATTAGGCAACTTGTTTGCTAGGTAACTTATTTTCGAGTCCCCATTATTTTCAATTCATTCGACAAATTAATGGTAGGTACTTTACTCTAACTATTCTCCCCAAGGTGGCAGCGCCAACACGTCGCGCTCCAATACGCCGGTGCCGTCGGCCGCGGCCGCCGCTGTCGCTGCTGCCAACGCGCACCAGCACGGCGCCAAGCGACCCAAGCTCGACGCCTCTTACACGTGAGTACCGAAGTTACACGGCCAATGTTTAGTCCAATATTGGGATCATTATTTGTGTTGTGAAGATACAGTATGGTTAAAGAACGGTGGCCGCCCTGAACTGAAGCACTGTGTAGTGTACAACGGGAGGAATATAATTAAAAATAAGAAAAAATCCTAAAATCGAATCTGCATGGCGCTAATTTCATTGCGGCCACGACTTCAAAAATATATAATAAAACAATACGTGATTAAATCGATCGCCAGTCGTGGTCTGTGAGTTCGATTCCCATTCGAGGAAACGAAATATTTCATTTTTATTTCCTCGAATGGGAATACGGGAAAACGCGGCGTTAAGCTCTGCTACTCCCGTTACCCACAGAATTTGGTGGAAAGTGGTGAATGGATGTATTAACACTATATCCTTTGTGCCTTCTCTGCCACTTGCCGGATACAGCATGAAGCTGAAAAAAAGGAATAATCCTAAAATGAAATCTGCACTCACTTTTGGGCGGCCACGACTCCAACAATATGTAATAAAAATACACTGTCGCATGTCGATTACATCGACTTAAGTTTTAATTAAATTACATATATTTTTGTTATAGCGAATGCGGCGTGACAGAAGAAGCTGTGAGACGTTATCTCGCTCGCAAACCAATGACTACCACCGAGTTGCTCACCAAGTTCAAGTCCAAGCGCACCGGAGTCAGCTCCGACCGCCTCGTGGAGACCATGACGCAGATACTGAAGAGGATCAACCCAGACAAACAGAATATTAACGGCAAAATGTATCTTAGTATAAAGCAGTCGTGATTGTTTAATACATGTAAGTGTGTTGGTTAGTTTTGTTTACTTGTTTATCTCCTTTTTTAACTTACTTGTACCTTTCACTGAACCAGAGTTGGGAAGATTTTAATTATTTTTATTATATAGCAGAGGAAACCTAGTGTTAAGACACACAGTGCCCAATTTTCGAGATATTGTATGTCATAGGCACTAAAATTAAAAAATACAATTAGAACAAAATATTTATTAAGTAATAAAATACTTAAAAACAAAATAGTATACTATACTTTAGAATTATCACTAAATAAATTAAGTAGATTTTACAAAAGACAACATTACAACATATTTAAATAAAATATGAATTTAAGAATATTAATTTGCCATTGAAATTTAATTAAAATAAATTGGCAGTGAACTTAATAATACAGGTTATTTGATGAATGACAACATATTAAAATATTTTTTTGTAGTTTTTTCGATAAAATGTCTACATAAATGTCTACATAACTGAACAGTATTTAATTTTGTTGATAATCTCTGGCCTCATTGGCCTAGACAGAGGGAATGGCCTTTATGAGTATATGATTAGGCGTCAGACAAGACATTTGCAATGAAAAAAAAAAATTTTTACAGTAGAAATTTAAAAACCCTTAAAATAAAATAATTAATATTATAAGTTTGTTGAAAAAAAAATTGACCAATAATTGCAGGTCCTGCACTGACGACGACAATATCCAAACAAAATGAAGTTCAATAGAAGCAAAATATTGTTATCTATATAATATGAAATATCTTCTACACACACACATTAGCGAGTTACTTATATGTTATATTTATATATAATAATAAACTATACTTTTGTACATCGTATTCACATTAAAAACTAAGAACAACTTTATAAATTGATTTATTTATCACAGACAGTGTTTATTACTTTATTTATCATATGTGATCCTAACAAACTTATATTATATATTTATATGTAGTATTTAGCGGTTAAGTTCTTTTTTTATTGAAAATTATATGATTTAATTAAAATATTTTCATTTACCAGTTTGACTGGTGATTTTTATAATGTCTACAAAAATAGAGCTTCCTCATAATTAGCTATGTATGTTGCATATGTGGTAAAAAAATATGGATACTGTATTATAGTAACTTTCTTCATGCTTTAGATTATTTTCGTTATAAGTACCCTAAGGTATCTAATCTAATAGGTGAATGTTGCCAAAGCACAAAATAATGTTGTGTTTGGAACGTATAGGAAATTAATAAAAATATAAAATTTTCGAAGTTACCCCTAATTAACCTTACATTTCCAATTATATAAGTTACACGTATTTTTGTATCTCAGATATATTCTATGATATGTATAAGATATTTAGTTCACGTTGAGTGTGATAAATCATAACTTATGTTAAGCAATTAACGACTTCTCTTTTTCATCGGCGTGATTCTTTTCATCCTCTTCAGGTTTTCTAAAAATAGAATATATATTTTAATAAAGTTGGGAAATTATATCAAAATTAAAAAAATATAATGAAATAAAAAATTAGTTGTAAACAATGTATATCGTTTCTGATCTGGTTAAGATCTGGTTAAACAAAGCAATACCTACGTGGTGTTAAGCTCCGCAAGATAATGTAAAAGTCCAAAAAAGTAAAATACAAAATGAATTTATCCACTATACCCGCATACAACGTGGCTGTTCACGATCTTTTCTCCCTCCTCTATAGTCTGTGGCATTTGCCTTCCATTTGTCTCTGGCAACAACACTCCTACGGTACACGCGAATAAGGCTATCAACCCTAAAATGAGCAGTGGCAAGGTTTTCCAGTACCGCTCCTGAAATGGATTTAATTTTAAAAATTTAATATAATCTATAATTTAGTCTACTTGCAACATTTCTAAATTACTTGGTAGCAAAAGTTCAGAAAACCTAACTTCACGGCGGGTTCACTACATTAATTTAAAATCTTTATAACTCAATATATAGTTTCTCAGTCGGTGGAATGGAATAATTATTTAATATTTTCATTTCCTCGCTCCGGTAACTAAAACAAAGCGAGGCTGTAAGTTCCGTTACTCAAGAAGCAATGCTTCAAAATTCGGAAAAAGGAGAACTTAAGAAGTCTTAATGAAAAGGGAGCGTCTTAACGCTAGATTCCTTGGTTGTCTTTGCCTACCCTGCTATGTGCTATGTGTAAGATATAGCGTGAACCAAACAAAAACTATGCTTAAAGCATTTTCTAAACGACTAAGCTAAAAAAAATCTCCAAAAACATCTTAAACTAATTTAAAACCATCATAAAACAAATTCTATTATAAAATACCCACCGAATAAACAATAAACGGCGACACCAGCGTTGCCACGTACCCGCTGACGTGTATAAGGGAGGAGCCGGACGCGCGCACCGGCGTCGGCAGCAGCTCCGCGGACCACTGTATGGCGGCGTTGTACGACATGTTGATTGCGAAACGAGCGAATATTGCCAGCGACACTTGGGGTATACCTGGTGGAATGTTTTATTTAATTAATAATTTATATAATTCTAAAATGTTGATTTGAAATATTAAATATGGCATTGTCTTCGAACCAAAACGTTAGTGTTAACATAAAAAATAAGTATCCTATATTTATAATAAAACTAGCGGCCCGCTCGCGGTTTCACCCGCGTCAACTATGTTATTATTAATTTCTGTCTCCATGACTACGTCCTAGAGACGTCTATGCCAAATTTGAGACTCCTAGCATTTGTAGTAACGAAGTTTCATACATACTTTCGACCCCAAAAACAACCCCTTAGAAGTCGAATATAGCAAATTCCCGTCTTAGCGAGCACCTACGTCCTATAAGTAACTCCTATGCAAAATTTGAGATTCCTAGCACATGTAGTTTCTGAGATTTCGTGATGAGTGAGTGACCTTTCGATTTTATATATATAGATATGTCAATAGATTCTTTATTACTATAATGATAGATGCGTAAAAGTAAAAAAGAAACAATAAATTTTTTTAATCATAAAGTTAACGAGTAAAACAAAGTTAGTATTACCTCTAGGTACGATAGTTGCGATAAGTATTAACAATCCAGACACAGCCATTGGCCCACACGTGAGCACCTGTCGACCCCATCTGTGTCAGAAGTAACAAGTTAATTTAAATGCTGTGATATAATATTGTAAGAAAGTAATAAATAGTATTGAGCTGATGCCAAAACCACCTTCACCTTCGCTAAGAAGAAATTTTGTACTTTAGAACTATTTTCTTCTCCGCCTAATAAGCTAGAGAAGGAGGAGGAGGATTACCGGTTTCCGTTAATAAGTATTTTTTGTGCAAAAGGCAAAAAAAATCAGGCATCTGGCACGAGATTTTAAACCTTGTATGTGACACACGCCTTTCTCCACCTTTAGAAAATCAAAAGAGCAAATGCCTACTTATGTCACAAGAACCAAGAAAATTTCGAAAAAATCACATACTTATCCAAAACAAACGCCAACAGCGTAACACTAGGTATCTCCGTAGCGGACGTCAGTGTGAAGGTGATGAAGAAGTCCAGTCCAAGACCTTCAGACATTCTGACAAGGCCATCGAATATGACCGCACAGGCCATGTACACGAGGACCATGAGTATCATCATCTTCCTTAGAGGAGCGCTGGTGAAGACCTCCTTCATTGATTCATTGGTTTGACGTGTTTGGCTTGCTGATACCTGGTGTGGAGTGAAGATATTGATATTTAATTGTAAATCGATTGAATGGAGAAGTAGGGTAGTTTGTAGAGAATTATTATTTAGAATTATCTACTATTTAGGTAATACTAGACACTTGAACGCAACGTCGCTCGCTTATTTTTTATATTTAAGGATATTTTTTTTAAATAAAAAATATTCTGTGTCCTTCCTAATAGCTCTAAGAATATGCACAAAGTTTTATGGCAATCGGTTAGGGGAATTGTGCTTAAGATGACATACTTTTTGTTTGAAGGCAAATATTTCAAATAAATAAAGTCATCTGAGAACAGCATATTGCGTATACTATTATATATTTCATAATCAACGAAATTATTTTAGTTTCAGAACAATCCTCTTTCAAACATCATAAAAACAAACAAAAATCGCACTCAGGTCGACCAGTGTAAGACGACATATCTACAGGGTAAAATGACATACTTAGTATGTGGCATAAAAATGCCATCATTATTTGTCGAGCATAGTTCACAAATAAATAGTTTCTTCTTTGCTGGGGGGCTTTTAAACAGTATTAAGACCAGATTTATACATGTTGCAAATTCTATGAGGTTGGATTCCGTTATCAGTCACTTCCTTTTCGAAAAGAGAAATAAGCTTCGTCACTTGCGCCTATTGAATGCCCTTGCTCTAGCACTCTTATCCATGTCTTGTCACCAATATATATTCGTTTGTAATTGCCAGGCATTTTGTAGGTAAAGCAAAAAATATACATAGATTCTATTTATAAGGGTAAGATAGTATGTCATCTTATACTCACGTTTTGTATGTCATCTTACCCAATAGATATATGAATTCAATTTTAACCGTTGTGACAAAAGTTTATAAGTTAGGATGCGCTTTTAGCGTTAGTTGTGTCATATAATAATCCTATTTTACATTTATAATTAGTTCAAATAGAAAATCTTTATCTTACATGTCTTTACACCATCAAGCAAAAGCGAAAGAAAAATTTGTTGCAATTGAAAATAACGAAAACATGAATTACTTGTCCATCTGCATTCACTTTCAGCCATACTGAATTTAAGCACTAGCTGCATCTACAGACACTCTCTAAAGCGTCACAAGATCGCACTTAGCGCTAATAGTTACATCAATATTTGTAGTGTGTCATCTTATCATAGTATGCCATCTTGAGCACAATTCCCCTAAGTAGTTTTAGCTTGAAAGCGTAACAAATAAGAAAAGGTTCTGTGAACATAACGTATATAAGTACATACTACGATACATTTAATATAGTAAAACAAAGCTTACAATAAACTCATCCATGACATCGTCGGGTATTTTTGTCCCGTTCACTTTTTCAAATCTTCTCAATACTTTCACCGCATCGTTCACTCTGCCGCGGGATGAGAGCCATCTTGAAATGAACAAAATATTTTTTATGAGTCATAAAACAGATATACTTATGTAGGGTCCCAATAGTAAACATTTTTACTTTACGTAACAGATGTTTCAATATAAAAAGAGATGAGGCCAGTCGTGGTACCTACAGCGGTATCGAAGAAATGTGCGGCGTTCCGATCTGCTATTCAACAACAAAAAAGTGGCCAACAAAAGTGTCTTAATGGGAACAGAGTGTCTCAGCACTAGGTTGTCTCTGCCTACTCTACTATATGCGGGATACAGCATGCCGCTAAAAAAACGAGAATAACCTCCTACAAATCTCACGCCTAATCCACTCATGGTCCACACTCCAAAACATTACAAGACAATATAAAAAACGAACTCACCTAGCACTCTCAGGTACAGTAAAAGGTACTCCAAGTACGACGAGGAAGGGTAAAGTGGTTATCCAGAGTAATTTCCTCCAGTCTGACATCCACAGGGCGAGCCAGGGCAGCATGAGGCAGCCGCCGCCGAAGTATAGCGCGATTGACAGGTTAGCTACCCATGTACGGTATTTTGGACCCACGTATTCGAGAACTGGATTTTTTTATTGATTTTGAGTAGTTTTTTGTTGATTAGATAGAGGTTATAAATAAGGGGAGGGATTAAATAAAAAATATGAAAGCTATTAACGTAATATACATTATTATTTAAATTACAAGGTAGGAAAATATTTTGTTATATTTTTATAACAGAACTGAGAAATAAGCAACGCCATGATATTTCGTCGCGCATTTTCAACATATAAGTTGTAATTATAATATATTTTTCAGCATAATAGAACAGTTTCTCAAAATCTATCGTCATGCCAATTGAAGAAATAACAAAGAAAAAAAGAAAACAAAAAACTTACCTAAAATATACATAATCATAAAACAGCTATCATAGGACGTGCCGACCAGAAATCGACAGACTGCAAAATCCCATACACCTTTTGTGTATATACTGGCCACACCGCCAACGAATGCCATCAAGTTGGCAACTAAAATTAAATAAACAACATATTTCTTAAATAAAATTTAATATTAAATAAACTGGGAAATAGTATTGATTTTAAGACACTCCGTTCCCATTAAGACACTACCTTGCCTTGCCCACTTTTCGCCGTTTTTCTTTAGCGTTATGTGTTGAGTTGTTAAACTCAACGTCTCGCTTTGTCTCCTTACCAGAGCTAGGAGATGAAAATAATAAATATTTCATTTCCTCAAGTAGAAATCCACCCCGTAACCTGTCATGCCCCTATACTAAGGAAGGCCCACGACTGGCTTCGAGATTTTCAATAGTATATTCCTATTAATTTAAACAGATACATAATTATAGGATTTGAAGTTATGAACCCATCTCGTCTTTAATAGTTGTACTCATATGTTTTTCTGATATCTCCTTAAATAAATATACTTTTAAGGTTCCCTTATCTCACGTGTTAAAGCTCTCCCTTTTCTACATTATAATCTCAACCACTTCCTTTGATGATTTAAATAATTTAAAGTTTCTATAATACAAATTCTTACCAACCAAGGCAGGCACTCGTCCGTAGTAGTCCGCCATCCAGCCAAAGAACACCCCACCGACCAGAGACCCCACGAAGAAAACAGCCTGAGTGATGGGCGTGTTCCGCGCGTACTCGCAAACCCAGCCGCGCTGTAAAGATAAACGATAAAAAATCAGCTTCACGCAGCAGGGTAGGCAGAGGAAATCAAGACATTCCGTTCCCCACTTTCCGCCGACTTCGAGTTGCGGAGCTCAAAACCGCGTTTTACCTCAACACCAGAGCGAAGAAAGACAAATATAAATTTAAATGAATATTTAATTTTCTCGAGCGGGGATCGAACCTTGCACTACGCCACGACTGGCTTCATAAATCTTACTAAGCACATACATCATTATTACTTTATCAGCAATATGAAATTTATTAGCGTTTAGCAATAAATTAGATAAACATAGAGTTCATTAGGTAGAGTTGCTTCCTGAAACGTCTGTCGGTGCCAAGTCAATTTTAATTGTTGGATATTGATATTAAAGTATGTCTAATGCAATCGGCCTCGGTTCTTCTATAATTATCTTAAAATTATCTTATTATTGAAGACAGCCGTAGCCGTGCCCACTCCAGAATAGTCTTGTACCTACCCCAGGTTGTGCGTGTGTGCGTCACGCTGAATACCGCACATAGCAGGGTAGGCAGAGGGAATCTCTGTTTCCCATTTTCCGCCAAATTTTAGACACATTGCATGTTGAGTGACGGAACTCAACGCCGCGCTTTACGTAGTTGCCAGAGCGAAGAAATTAAAATTTTAAATGTTTCATTTCCTCGAGTGGGAAATGAACCTGGGAATGAAAATTTCGGGGGATTCGGAGTGTCTTAAGTTCTTAACATTAGGTTCCCTTTGTCTACCCGCGGGATACTACGTGATGCTATAAAACCACAATGCTAGTTACATATGTTCCTTACCTCACTTATAATAGTATGATAGGGGATATCCCCCAACTCGAACTCCCATCCATCCTTACAAGGCACCAGAGGCGTGTCGACTGGTACGCTGTAGTTCATCAACACTTGAGTCCAATTTGCGTCGTACATGAGGCATTTGTTCCATTCATCTCCGTTAACTGGGGTGGTTAAGTTACGCCTGGTTAATATGAAATTATATTAGCATTTTTTTTTAATTAAGAAAAAATGCCTTGAAAAATATATTTTTAGCTTCAAGCTGTATCCTTGTACATTGCAGGGTACACAAAGGTAGTCAAGTGTTCATCAAGTGGAATACTCCGTTTCCAATAAGACACTTCTGTAGCCCACTTTCCGCCTAATTCAGCAGGCATTGTATATTGTGTAGCGAAGCACAACGCCACGCTAAATGAGGGCGAGGATATCAAAATATTAAATGTTTATTCCTGCGAGTGGGAATCGAACCCACAACACACCATGGCCTCAGTTTTTGAAGTTAAAATTTTATAATAATATTTTTACTTTATATTTTATGTCACACAAATCTAACAAAATAATCGAAAAATATCGATGTTACAAAATGCTATTACATATTTCGTAATACATATTGCTATCTGATGATGGTAAAACGATAAGATAAATCGAAGGAAAAAAGGCAAAAACCAAAATCTGTTTAAATATTGGCAACTTCACTGCATTTTTTTTATTCACGCTGTATCCTGCATATACCAACTAGAGAATCTAGTATAACATCACTTTGTTTCCATTAAAGTAGTTCCATTCCCCAATTTCTGTACTTGCCCACTTCGGGGAAGGAAATACTTTAATTTCGTAGTCGTAGTATCAATACCAAGCAGAATTTCCCGAAAAATGTAGTATAAAGTGGGGAAGAACGTTGAATTCCGTCACCCAACTTGCAATTTCCCGAAAAATGTAGCATAAAGTGGGGAATGGAGTGTTTAATACTAAGTTCCTTCTGCCTACCCTGCTATATACCGTAAAGATTGTGAAGATAGTTACATAACAAACTCTATACAAACCTCAAATCTAAATCTAAATGCTCTAACTCTGGCACTCTACACCAATGTCTCTGAGGTGTCGCCGTAACAAACATCTGTACGAAATATACGAATGCAAAGAAGATTCCGAATGGGGCCATTCCCACGAACAGCAGTTTCTGGTAGCGGCCCAGCTCGCCCACGTGCATGAGGACCGCTTCCAGCGCGTCGCTGTCCTCATGTTCCTTTTTATTCAGCTCCTCCTTTACGTCCTGGGAAAAAATATTCAATTTATAGGTCTTTACTAATATTATAAAGCTGTAAGGTTTCGGTTTTGGATTCGATGCCCAGTTGGTAAAATAAATTATTATCATTTCTTCGCTGCAGTAATAAGATAAAATTCGGCGGGCATGGAATGGGAACACTAGGTTCCTTCTGCCTACCCCGCTTCATGCGAGACACAGCGTGAAGCTAAAATAAAATATAAACAAATAAATTGTATAATATTATGTGTGTTATTCTGATGCATGAACTATATTACCTACTGTAAAGTTTCGTCTAAATGCGTTTAGTATTTTTTTTTTAATTGGAACAAACATCCATTTTCACAAATTTTCACATTTTTAATATTAGCAGGATTTATTTAAATCTATAATCAGTAATCATTATTACCATATATTACAATAATTGATAAGAAAAGGAAAATTATATCTAGAGATTACACTCTACTATAAAAACTAGGTCAGTTGAAGTTGTTTGAGGTGAAATTTCATACATACATTCCTTGTATATATAACTCCTATTTATAATTATATAAATTTATAAAGTAGAAATAGTCCAGTGGTGGCGCAGGGGCACAAAGTGACTGTAAATGGGGCATATGGGATGAGTTAATTAAAATAAAGTAAATAGTAAATTTAAATGTAAAATGTGTGTGTAAGTAAACAGTGAAGTAAATTTAAATGTATATTTATTCGCTCTGGTGTCGAGGCAAGGGCAGAGTTGAGTTCCGCCTCTCAACATGCATAATTCGGCGGAAACTGGGGAATGAAATGTCTTAACACTAGGTTTTCTCTGTTTACTCTGCTATATGCAACATATAGCGTCAAGCTCATTATCTTTTAGAAAAAAAATAAGGTTAAAGTAAAACTTTTTTATAAAATTTGAAACATAGACTTTTAAAAATGTTTTAATAAACACGTGTTGCATGGTTTATTAGAATTTATCCGTTAAACTGAAAATAATTTCATAAATATTCGTATAGATCAAGCGAGCGAAGCCGCCTGAGTCCGCTAGTTATGAATAATAAATGTGGATGTTAAACATTGATTGTTGAATGTTGACAAACAAATTGAAATCCTATATAGGTAGGTACATTGTGATTGATTAATATGTAGTAACATACTACATATTAATCAATCACAATAGAATTTGTAAACACTACGAACTGTTTTAATCACATCACACCAAAATGTTCATGCTGTGTCGCTGTGTAAGCAGAGGTAACCTGGGAACGTAGTGTTACGACATTCTGTTCCCATTAAACCACTTTCGTTCCTCCCTTTCTGACAACTTTTGGAGGCATCGGTTGGTGTCAAGTGGCAGCACTTAATGCCGCGTTTAGCCTCGTTGTCGCCTTTACTCTACAGGTAGTCGAACCCACTACCTGTTTCTTTTACAATCGCCGCTTGTACTCTAGCGCCATGATTATTTCAAAAGTGTCTAATGTTTTTTCAATCCATTATTCTCCTCGATTTTAGTGAATGTGTGTGATTTCCTGATTTTAACCACCGAGACAGAGAGAGAGACAGACAGAGAATTTTTTTTTCGATAAAACTAAAACAACAAAAACTAAACCGTACCTCAACATCATTCCGATCCTTCCCCAGATCGTCTAAAATCATTTTCTTTCAGAAAAAGGCACTAAAAACCACACAATAAAAAAAAACAAACAAACGTACAGTACAGTGGACTTCTAAATATGGCCAGTGACTGAGTACAGGCGGCCCCGACAGATATATTTACGCCGGATAGATAAAAAAAATATCTTGCTTTATCATCCTTTAGGTATTTGCTATTGGGAGATCGTTTAATAATAAAACTTCGATAAGCTCACGTTGACAAAGGATTATGAGAATGAGTTAATAACCAATAATACTCTATATTATTATTATTACTATACTTTTAGGCCAGTAGCGGCTCAGAGGGGCAGAGGGGGAGGGGGGGTCTTGTGCTGTAAAAGCCAGAAGTCGCGGATTCGATTCTCACTCTAAGAATATAATTATTTAATATTTTTATTCCCTCGCTCTGGTAAAGTAGTAAAACCTCCAGAATTCGGTCTTAATTGGAACTTGTGATTGGAACTGAGTGTCTTAACACTAAGATTGCAAGTAACCTCTGTCTTTCCTGTTATGTGTGGGATATTGAATTCGTATAAAAAAGATTTAAAACTACAATAATAGTATATAAAATATATTTTAATGGGAAAGTTATAGACAGTGTAATAACTTTTGCCCATGGCCCATTCAGGGTTCCTGTTCCAGTCCCCTATATATCTATTCCTTCAAATGGAAATCGAACCCACAACCGTTGCGTTTACAATCAGTCGGTCCATTAGGCATTACGGTACAACAGCCTCGTTAACTCAAATAAACTTTAAATTGAGCTATAAACAAAAGCGACAAACATTTAATTGTCTCCACGCCCGATTAGAACCCGTGAACCGTGTGAATGGATTTGTATGGAAATTAACGCAATCGTTATGGGTGTACCCTAAAAAACAACTAAAATAGTTTCTTTTAACAAATATCACTAATTATGTAATGTGACTGGCAGTTTACTAAAATTAGGAGAACTACTTAATTATGGTGTTTTTGTATAGGTACCATAGATAATTAATTAAGATAATTGTGGCGTTGTGTCGCAGTGGCTCTGTAAACGGGATAGTTGTGGGTTCGATCCCTTGAGCGATTTTTTTTTTATTTCTTCGGTTTGGAAGACAACGCGTTGCATAAGTTTTGACGGAAATTGTATGAACTATGTATGTATTGAACTAGCTAACAGGGCCTCATTTTTTGATTACATTTTTTTGTTTTTAACTTTGCCAACTTTAAATTGGAATAACAAGAATAAATACTTTGACTGGCAATTGATTAAAATTAGAAGAACTTAATTATATTACTTTTTATATAGGTGTATACCATAAATAATTGGTTAAAATAATCGATTTACTTTTAATTTGTCTTTGGTGACTTTAAACTTCTCTAGTAGATAAGAATATGTTCTTAGAATTTGATGTCAGAAAGTATCAATTAAATGATTATACCTATTGCTTTTCCTGTTATTTTTAGGTTTTTTTTATTTAAAATAAATAAATCAGCTTCACATGTATCACGCACATAGTAGGATAGGCAGAGGGTACAGTGTTAAGACACTCCTGGCCTCAAATGATTAACGGGATGAAATGATGCCTATAGCCATCTTCGATAAATGGAATATTCAACACAAAAAAATGTATTCGAATTAGCAGTTTCTGAGATTAGCGCGTTCGACTAAACAAACTTATCAGCTTTATAATATTAGTATACATAGATTAGCATACGAGATCAGGTCACGAAGTAAGCCTTTTGCTCTTATTTTTGTAATTCGGACAAACATTCGTGTCAACGGTTAAAGTAAACGTTTTATTTGGAAATATATTTGTATATTTTTTAACACTACGAATTTGGGCAAAGTATTCTTTAAAAGTGATTGTAAATGGGTTTTCTAGTTTGTTTTTTATGACTTCACACTTTACTAATAGAGTAGAAATTAATATTTAAAATTATTTTTCTCTCTAGTGTCTTAATGACAACCTTGGTATGTGCAGGTGCTACAGTAACTAAAATTTGGCAATTAATAATAAATAATTTGGTTTTTTAATTTTCATCATCCTTTAACGTTACCACTTACCAAAGCGAGGAAATGAAAATATTAAATATTTCATGTCGTCGAGAGGGAATCGAACCCACAACCTATTGCGTTTACAATTGTACGCTTGGGGCCTACGCCACGACTGGCCTGAAAAAAGATATATATAATATCTAGTAATTTAAAGATACCCAATATATTTCGAGTGATAAAAGGACAATGTTTATCTAAATTAAGTTTCCAAGGTAAATAAAATTTCGATCTGGCTATCTATTGTATGAAGGAAATCATTAAACACATTGAACAATTGATTCGAAGATAAGTTGTCGAGTTAATGCTACGATAAAAACATACATACACGTGTGATTATTATCATTAATAATAAAAAAATTATCTACTATTTAAAAACTTTACAAAAAGTCTTATTTTTAAGTTTATTTCTTTAATGGTCTATAATTTTATATAATCTCCATATTTCTTAATTACTTTTCTTTACAATACTATGAAATATCGTCATGAATCATGATTTAATTGAGACGTGTTAGTACAGTCAGTACACGATGATTTAATATCCATTGAAATTTCATTCAAGGTAATGTTTATTTTTCTTATCCTTACTTTGTATCCCTCTGTGGACAGAGGGGACCTAGAGTTAAGTCACTTCGTAAGCCACTCTCCGCTCAATTTTCCAAAAGTTGCGTGACAAGTAAAAATTCACATGAAATTTCACATTCAAATGTGAGAATCGAAAACAAAATGCTAAGCCGTTGCGCCACAACGGCTTCAAGTGATTTGATTAACTAAGACAGCTCTATACATTCCTTCTTTTTAGGGTTCCGTACCCAAAGGATAAAACGATACCCTATTGTTTGTCTGCTTGTCCGTCTGTCATTAGACTCTGCATCAAGAACCTCTATAATTTAAACTTGTATAATTTTCACAGATGATATATTTCTGTTGTCGTTATAACAACAGATAAAAAAAATATTAAAGGGGACTTTCATACAATAGACATGATTTTAAAAATATAACATAGGTACAAGTGCCATAAGTAAAACAATAGATTAATATATTCACACATGCTTAATATTCCTCGTAAGCTTTGTGCCCAAAATATATTCAAACCATGCTGAGCTCATCGCGTAATGGGTATTGATACAAACGTAGATTATTTACATTTATATAAATTTGCAAGAGATTCAATGCCATAATATAAAACATGTAATTTAAAGAAATATCATATGGCCACACTAATATTATAAATGTGAACGTAACTTTATTTCAAGCCATAACTAGTGAATCGATTAACATGAAACTTTGTACATATGATCGCTAAGGTATTAGAAAGAATATAAAATGTTTTTCTTAATAAAAAAAACAATAATTTGGCTATAATATAAAAACCATCACCATCGACCCGATGATAGCTTTTTTATATTCGTTCGATGATTCAAAAGTGCTTACAATAGCTTATTCGATAAGAAAAAAAAATGAATTTAAGATTAACCTATATGCGCATACAAACGCAAACTTAAGTATGACAACTTTTATAACTTACATTTTCCTTTGAGGTATAAATCTGAAATTAGTACGGAACACTCGTTAGGCGAGTCTGATTCGCACTTGACTGATTTTTATTTTTATATGAACTAAATCATTATTTACGTCATAATTAGGTGAGTGCAGTCATGTCCAGTACAACTTAAAGTTAAGATACTATATCTTAATATAGCAAGTTAACGAGGTAAAAGACCTCGATGCGATGATAACCACCGATTGTTATTTATTTATACACAAGACAAGTGGTGGCCCTTATTGATTTCAGTATAAGGACAAAATAGAGATTTTTTTACAGCGGGTTCCTTTACACGCTAGGTTTGTGGGCTGGATACCTTAACAGGTGAATTATTTATTTCATTTCCTCTTCTCAATAAAAATGCCGTTTTCGGCGTTGGTATCCGCTAAACAACACGCAACGCAATATCTCAAAAAATGGGCGGGAGGTGGAAAACGTAGAGGGAACCTAATATTAAGACAGTCTTAACCCTGTTATATGTAGGAAAGAGCATGAAGATAAAAAAATTATAGACATTTATCAAATGGACTATGACTGCGCCAACAGTAAGAACTTTATTTTTAATGTTTTTTTTATTATGTTCCGAATTTAATAAACTTTCCAAATCATTAAATTATTTTTTATATTTTAATTAATCTCTACTAATATATGTTTGTTTTCACCTTCTATAGAATAAGTAGTATTAAACAACACTCAGCTTTCTAGGTCAAGTAAATACATCGACCTACGGTATTGCCAAACATTTGTATCGTGCATTAATAAATACTAGTATAAAAAAAGATCCTGAGTAAAACCACTTGCCAAACTTCTAAATAGTCAAATAATACTTCTTTCTTTATTAATTCTATGGAAAGTGGGTAACGGAAGTTTCTTAGAATTAGGTTCCCGGGTTATCTCTGCCTATCCTGGTAGGTGCCTAATATAGTGTGAAGCGAAACAAAAGAAAAATGTTGTTGAACCTCTTTCTGAACGTCATGGGCTGCTAACTTACAAGTAGTTTTTTTAAGTCCACGTCATATCCCGCCGCACATAGGATACTTCCATTGCCCACTTTGTCCCGAATTCTGAAGACAGTGAAGAGAATAGGAATCGAACCCACAGCCTGTCGCGTTTATAATCATACTGCTTGTGCCTCTGTGGCAGGACTAGCCTAAGCATGCATAAAAGAATAAAATACTCTTATATTACAACTTACGCTCTAAAGTCCATAATCCGTCACAAAATGCATCTGTCATTCGATATTGACAATAACCTTTTTTTTCATGGCTCTGAACTTGGCTAAGACATTTTGTTTTCATCCTTCCTTTGTATAGAACACTAAATGTCACGTTAAAAATTATGCATGGCCGACAATGTTTTTGTTACATTGACACTGGCCGTGTTAAGCATATAATAGTTAAGCACGTTTATTTTGTTGTCTGAGCTAAACATAGATTTAGCTACATTGTTTTATAAAAACATATTAATTTTGAATTTATCGGCACGTGTCTGAATGAATATGAAATATTTAAAATTATAATTTCAAAATAGATATTTTTTGTTAATTTAATTATTGTAACTAGACTGAAAAGCTTTAAGCTGTTTGCCATAACCCGAGAAAAAATCAAAGCTAAAATCCGTGAAAGCACCGGAAGCCGACATTCTTTAAATTTACTATCAATTAAATCATAACACAAAATTATACAGATATTAGTCATAAATTAATTATTATTACTTGTTTAAGTAATCTCACAATACTTCCTAATACTAAATAAACGTTAATTATCATTTTATAACATTATCTACATATGGGTAATTATTGTTACAAAGATAAGATGTTCACAAGATAAATGTATGTACATTAAACATTTTTTTCTTATTAATCTGATTAAAGGAACATTATATATAAATATTTCATTATATAATTTATATTAAAACATAAAAAACTAAATTCACTCTTTCATACCAACCATGAGACAATTGCTGTGACTTTCAATAATAGTAATAGCCTTTTAAGCCAATATTTATTTGTTTAAAAAAAAAACAATAAATAATTTAATTGTTACGGAATATTAATATAATTTTATTTTTTTTGTTATCATTCGAACTTATATTTGGAATATAATTTTAGTACATAAAACAATTTTTAACGAGAAATGGTAACTATGAAATAAAAATATGCGCCTGTTGAAATGAAACTTTCTATAGCTACTAACTATTCGACGGTACAAAAGTGCCTATAATAGTTTATTTGAATAAAGAATATTTTAAATTTGAATTTGTTGCTTCATGTTGTATCCCACGCGAAGCAGGGTAAGCAGAGGGAACCTGGGAACCTAATGTTAAGGCAATCCACGGGTCTTTCCGCCGAATTTTTTATCATAGCGAAAATATTAAATATTTTCATTTCGAAATTTCTAAATTAAATAAAAAGAGAAAACATAATATCTAGTGAATCTATTTATATAATGTGAAACTATTGTACATTCTTATACGTTTTTCCTTATAGGCACTTAAATACGCTTCTACGTATGTAGAAGTCATGTATAAGGTAAAATTAAATTTAACGATCAATGCTATTTATGTACCTACTTCCAAAGTACATGGACGATTGAAATGAAATGTTTGCTTTTTACAATACTGTTTTTTTTTGTTTCTTCCTGCATATATTAAGATAGGTAGGTATTGCTTGAGATTTAAGCCTAAATACGCAATGCCTCCAGAATTCGATGGGACGGAGAGTTTTATCACAAGGTTACTCCTGTGTACCCTAATGTGTGCGTTAATTGAAGTGAATTGCTGGAGATACAGAAAATAAATATCTATAAATTATTGTTAGTAAATAATTAAATATGAGTCGTGAGATCCATCTACTTTTATTTACCCCATAAAATCGTTTTTACTTTTACAATAATTTTTGTATATAAAAAAAAGCCATTTACTATTTTTTTTTCCTTTGTTTGTCGCGGTGCAGGGGCACAAGCATACGACTATAACCCTGACGGTGGTGGGTTCGATTCCTGTCTTAAAGCGAACGGAGTGTCTTGATAATAGACACTCTGGTTTCCTCTGCCTGTCCTGCTATCTGCGATATATAGCGTAAAATTAAACAAAATAAGATTGTAAAATATGAATATAGTTATTTGACTGTTACATTGTCGTCACGGTATTACATTTTATCACCTAATATCATAAAAGAAGCATAATATTTCCCATACTTAAGTTTATAATGGATGTTAAGTATTAAGAACTTTAAATCTAGTCGTTGGCTGGATCTTTAATCCATAATTAGTAGGTACTAAGCAAACATTATTTCTGTTTTCCTCTTTTTTATATAGAATTCTTTAATTCTTTAAGTTTTTCGAGTCCAGTCGCCACTGTAATCGCGACAAGTTGTAAGTTCGATTTCTAGTCGAGGAAATGAAATATTTGATATGGTGAATTCCTCGTTATCAGAGATTAAGGAGGAAAAGTGTGTCGTTAAGGTCAGTCAACTAAACACACTGACAGAATTAAACATTAGGTTCCCAGGTTAACTCTGCCTACCATACTATGGGTGGGATACAATGTAAAACTTAAAAGAGTTCTTTAATCGGAATTAAAATGATTGAGTTTCACAATCAGGGAACTTAGGTCAAAAAGTACCCAGTCAGCTTGCTTTTTATATTTACCTATAAAAACTTAGCTTATCATTCATTAAACGTAGTTCCTTATTAATAAAAAATTAAAAAAAGCTTTAAAAGAAGTATAATAAAATCAAAATGACATACATTATAATCAAAAAAAATCACACGTAACATTTAGTAAACGTTACGTAAAACACCCAATTTTGTATAGAAAATTTCACATCCGGACGAACCCAGGGCCGGCCTCTAGACAACAATGACGCTATCACAGATTATACACCATTAACGATTATATGCTAATATACTGTAATAATTCTTTATTATTTTACAATAGAACTAGATGATGAGGATGGATTAAATATCACGTTAAAATTCCATGAGGAGACATCGTGGACAGATGTGGTTATGATTGTTAGGCCAATCGGTGAGCCCCTGCACCTCACCTCACTACCACAAGAGTGCGACTGTAAACGCGACAGATTCTGGGTTCGATTCCCACTAAAGAAAAAGAAGAGCGAGTAAAATGAAAATATTAAATATTTGGCAACGAGTTAAAACGAAGTGTAGAGATCCGCTTTATAATTCGGCGGAAAGTTGGGAACAGAATAACTTAACACTAGATTCCCAGGGTCCGCCTGCATATGCTGTGATATTTAAATAAATCATATATCTTGCATGAAGCTAGGTATAGTATATATATACTAGATAACGTAGTATTTAGACACTCCGCTCCTCATTTTTCATTTAATTTCTAAGACATTGCGTGTTGAAAGGCGAAACCCAAGTCCGTACCTTATCTGTTCAGATGAGCGTTATAAAACTAATAAAAATATGAACATTCTTCCAAGTAAAAATGCAACTATAATCTATCTATATATATAAAATCGAAAGGTCACTCACTCATCACGAAATCTCAGAAACTACATGTGCTAGGAATCTCAAATTTTGTATAGGAGTTACTTATAGGACGTAGGTGCTCGCTAAGACGGGGATTTGCAATATTCGACTTCTAAGGGATTGTTTTTGGGGTCGAAAGTTTGTATGAAACTTCGTTACTACAAATGCTAGGAGTCTCAAATTTTGCATAGACGTCACTAGGACGTAGTCATGGAGACAGAAATTAATAATAACATAGTTCACGCGGGGGAAACCGCGAGCGGGCCGCTAGTAGCAATATAAAAATAAATGATGTTATAACAAAATAAATTTTAAAAAGGATTCGAATCTATGACCCTCGCTTAGCCTTTGTCAGTCCATTTATAATGTAAAGTCTACGAATAGATCGCGTGACCACACATGCTACTACAAATGTGGTAATTGTATGGACGGGTCAATTAGTCGTTTATCTGCACTATTGCAGACTGCAGTACACATCCGGCGGCGACCGTTTGACATTATAGACAATTTCTGACACTTTTTAATATTAAAGTTATGGTATTTTGTTTTTTTTTTCTTGATTGTTCAAAAAGAAACGAAGATGCACCTGTAGAAGTACTTCCGTTCCCCACTTTTTGCGGAATCTCAAGGTATTGGAACCCAAAAGCGCACTTTGCCTTGTTACCAGAGCGAGGAATTTTCAATATTCCATCCCCCCATTTACAGTCACATCCTTGTGCCACCAGGCCACGGTAGCCTAAATGTACCTACCTACATAAAAAGAAATACCTCCATAGAAGCCTAAAAATAAAAGTTCAAAAAATTTGAAAATATGTAGACTATAAATATGGATGCTTAATGATTTAATTAAGCAAACTGAATTCAAATTGTATATTTTATATGGTGTTTTGCTTGGTGGACTTCATTTATTAGCGATATCTAATTTTAATATGATTTATAAATTAATTTAATTGATTATATTAATTCATAACATTGATTAATAATATGAATTAATCACACCTCGCAATGCCTCCAGAATCCGGCCGAAAGGAACGAAAGTATCTTGGGAATGGAGTTTCCCACTACTAGGTTCCCATATTCCCTCTGCCTATCCTTCTGTGTGCGGGATACAGCTAAAGCTAAAGCAAAACGAAAAAATAATACGACAGATTATATACACTAATACTTTATACATATATTCATAATTTTTAATGTCAATGGGCCACTAAACTTGCATTTCTCAAAACAATAACATAAAAATATCGATAAAAATTCAAATCAAATCTTTAATATTTTATCACAGATTGTTTTAAAATCTTATCGTATATTTGTCGTCTCATCACACGTTTCTTGAATCAATAGATTGGTTCATATACGTAGATAAATTATTTATTATTTATATTCTTTATTGCACAAAATAAGAAAAAAAAATGTACAATAGGCGGGCTTAACGCTAAGAAGCATTTTCTACCAGCCAACCTGTTATGTGTGAGAACAAAATGTGTAGGTGTGCAAAAAAAATAAAATATCAATTTATTATTTACTGTTTATTTTTTATTAAGTATTTCTTAACTTTATGTTTTATTCTTCCAAAAGGAGACTAACGCCAGTAATCAACAAGGGATTTCTCAAAAATTCGACCGAAAGCAGGGAACGGAGAGTTAGATTCATATTAGGTCCATAGGTTCCTCCTATCTATCCTGTAGTTCCTTGTATCTATCCTGGACGGGATAGAGCGTGATACTAAAGAAAATAAAATTATTAAACAGTATTTTAATGTATCTACCTAACCAAAGTCAATAAGATATGTCTCTAGATTCTTGTTTCTGTTAAGGAAGTGAAATTTAGAAAGCTGCGTGTTGTAACCAAGCTTATTTTAATATATAAGTCTAAATATGAGCTGCTATGGCTGGATTATATCATAATTTATTCAATATATTCACAAATTTCTCTATCTATAAATTAAGAATAAGCTATACATTCTGCTAAGATAAATAGCGGCGTTAGGTTCCGCTACTTCGAAATTGTGCGAAAAGTGGTTGTCAAAGTATCTTAGCACTAAATTTTTAAGTTATCCCTTCCCGTACATAACAGGGTAGTCAGAGAGAATCTGGGAAACTAATATTAAGACACTCCGTTCTCATTAATTAATACACTTCTTTTCTAGAATTTTCGCTGAATTCTTAATTGCGCTATTGAGCAAAAAATTAAAACAGATAAATATTTCCCCAAGCGGGAATCGAACCCACACGTATAGTCACTAATCGCACACTTGTGCCCTTGAGTATATCTCATACGTAAAATTAAACGAAAAAACGTAGATATATTATGTTTTTTTTTTTTCATTTTTTTTGTTTTGATAGCGTGTCCAACTGTGTCACGGTGACATCTAAATATATATTTTTAAACATCATCGTGACACAGTTGAAAATTATCTGATTGTACACGCGATGGTCAAGGATTCGATTTACATTTAGGGGGCTGACTAATTTTAAAAAAAGATTTCGTTTTCCCTGTTTGATAACGACGACGAAATGGGGCTTTATTTTGCACCAAGCAACACGCAAGGCCAATGCGGGAAGATATATGACCTTACACTTCCGCTATTTCTTGTAAATACGGGTTAGATAAAGTAGTGACTAGTAAAATATCGTTTATATTATTGTCTTTTTGTTTCTTTTTTAATATGCAAACATAAAAATAAATATCATGTATTTCATATATAAAATTATGGCTTCTTCACTTTCTCCTCATATTGGATACGAAAATGACGAGACAATGCAAAAAACAATCCCACTGCCTTATATTAATATCAATGTAAAGAAATATATATCTTTTTTTATCGTTTTAAAACATTAAGTTTTCAACACTTGGGAAAGTACTTTTAGAACCTGTGTAAATGAGAAGAGAGTTGTACGGTCTCAAAGGGGTGCGGGTTTGAATCCCGTGGCGTTCAAGTTTTTATACATTTTCTAAATTAGAACCTAAATAATCATATTCAATTTTTTATAATATTTGAACATAAAACCACTACAGTCAGAACTACTACTACTACACAGTCAGAAACAAACGTTAGTCTAAGACAACATGAATTATTAATATACAGATAATAAATAATATAATATTCACAGAGTTAATAATGCTCAAATAGACCGCACTGGAAACTGCAGAGTTCAATTATAAGCCATTTATCGTCGTATTTATTATCCAGTTACACTGTAACAATACCATATAGAAAATAATAAAGGATTTTTTCATTCTGTATCAAAATAAGCTTGTATTAAGAAACTCTATTTCCCACTTTCCGCCCATTTTTCAAGGCATTGCGTGTTGAGTAGTGGAACTCTACGCCGGACGTTTAAGTCTTCTATGTATTCATTTATATTTCCGACAATAATTAGCACATTAATTATTTTTGATATTTTTTGTTTTGTTTTTTTTTTGTAAAGTAAACATTATAACATTTTTCTTAATTGTTTTAAGAGTTATTACCACACATAGAAAAGAATAATACTTTTTTAGGAAAAATATAAAATATTTAACGTAGGGAGCGGGATTTGAACTCGCCACGCTCAATTTTTTAGCTTCTCGCTGAATCCCGCTCACAGCAGAATAGACAGCGAGCCTGGGAACCTAGTGTTAGGACACTCAGTTCCCATCACGACATTTGACCGTTGATGGTTCCCTACTTTCCGCTTAATTCCCATTCTACCGACTGTGATTAAATCCATAAACATTTTTTTCGGTTCCGTACCTATTTAAGGAAAAAAGGAACCCTTTTAAGAAAGATCACTTTGTTGTCTTTGCTTAGTGGAGAAGAACCGCTTTGAAAATAAAGAAAAAAAAACGTAAAAACTGTAATATAAATAACTACTTACTTAAACAAGTACGAAGCTCAGCTAAAATAGCATCGCTTGTATGTTTGTCACATAT
>JAEBDU010011975.1:0-16377 GCA_016802625.1 Heliconius numata
ATATTTAATACCTCTGTCTATGAAAAATCCTTCACAGTTCAAGCAGTGCGCTTATGGAACTCACTACCTATCTCTATACTGTCGGGCAATCCATCTCTAAATACTTTTAAAATCAAATTAAAACAACATTTCTTAATCTCAATTAGAATCTTTAGTAGTCACTTTGTCTTTTTTTTATTAATTTTCTTTTTCTGTTTCAACTCTTTTATGTCATTGTATATATTTATGTAGTTATAGTAATATTGATTAATATTATGTATATTTGTATGTAGGTTTATTATTATTATTAACATTATATTAAAATACCGCACCCGAATCATTTCTTTTAACATCCCCTACATTCAAGGGTTTCTGGTAGAGATCTCTATTAGAGATAAGTTATCCACTTTCTACTATAACGCAACTGGAAGTGTGCTTTAAGTTGGCACTATCTCTGAAGGTTTTTTAAGTTAGAAAGTATGTATACAGTCTTAAGTACATATTAGACTATCAATCCTCAAAATTTCAGCTTTGCTAAAATCATGTAGGTCTGGGGGCCCTGGGATCTCAGTCTATTAATGTCAATATTTGTCAATATTTCTATGGCGAAATGTCACTTAAAATGTAAACGTCTCTTTGTGCATCTATATTATTAAATCTAAAAGCCACAAATTTCTATAATATTAATAAAATGTTGTGTATTTTTGACTTACTAAATATGCCTTCTATAAGGCGGTGGACAAATTTAGGCAGAAGAATCTAATCATACTCCCAGAACGTGAAGATTGCAATGAACGTGAGCACGATAGTTGACTGATAATGGTGCAAATTTGAATCGAGCTGCTTTTTGTTACGATATATCAGTTGATGCCAGCAGTGCCTACAGCTGTGTTGCTATTGGATCTATGAACTCAGCTTGCCAATATTGTAAGGTTATTGTAAAAACTCAATTTGCCAATCAATTTGGTGGCAATCAAATGATTTGGCGGCGGCGAAGGCGGAGGATTTCCAGTGGTTCCACGTTCAATGCAAGCTGATGAACTGAATTCATGTTTAAAGTCCTCCATATTGTGAAAACATATCAAGGTATTACATTTATGCAAGAATATGCGTGTCATGTTGCAAAATTATCAATCTGGAGACATATTCTCTAAACAACTCATTGATATTAGTAATGGCAAACTTCCTATATATGCGCTGACTGGCTACATCACCTTTCCTGATCGTTTTTGTCAGTTAACGTAATCAAAAGATGAACTCATTCATAAAGACCTTCCAAATGTTGCTGAAAAATATTTATTCCATGATTGGTTGAGCGAAAGAGCTTTACTGGCTGCCAAACACACTGATGTAAATAATTAATTTTCAATTTTCAAGATGGAATTCCTGGCGTAATGAAGACATATTATCATCAGTTGATACGGGAACTAATGAAGATGATGTCGTGAACTATCCGCTGGAATTTTTAAACTCACTTGATTTGCCAGGATTGCCGCCTCACAGACTTCAACCAAAGCTTGGATGTGTAGTTAGAATATTGCGAAATATCAACCAACCAACAAAAAAAAATAATGAATAACATAATAGAAACAATCATATTGAAAGGATAATAAAGGAGAAGATTTTTTGACACCCCGCATCCCAATGATTTCAACTGACATACCATTCGAGCTTAAAATACTACAGTTGCTACGGCTACGGCTTGCTTTCGCAATGACTATAAACAAATCCTAGGGGCAGTCATTAAGTGTTTGTGGTATTAATACAGAAAACTCATGTTTCTCGCATGGTCTGTTGTATGTTGCCTATTCCCGTGTTGGAAAACCATCTGCTCTGTATGTTTACGCCCCAGAAAACCAAGCAAAAAATAACGTGTACCATAAAGTACTACAATGAAAATGAAACTGAATTTAGAATAAGTAAAAATAAAATAAAATATAATAAGTAGGCATCATAACAAGATATAGGAAATTGTAATTTTTATTATCATTTTTAATGAATATTATAAGAATTAAAAATGACTTAAGTTTTTATTTTTTTTATCTTATTAGGTGACCCGGTGTCGCGAATGGCAGAATACATATTAAAAAAAAATCGACTGTTAGGCGATACGAAGTTCGCGGGTCTGCTAGTTATATATAAGACTATGTATGTGTCTATACTACCTTCATTATAATATATAGGACGACAAATGACGGATTACGGACGACGAATGACGAATGTATGGTAGATTAAAATTTTACAAAAAAAGTTCCAATTGTGTACGTATTTTTAATATAAATAACTCATTTTTTGTAGTAAATATCGTATATTGTGTAATAATTGGTAGATTGATTTGTTTAAAATACGTTAATTACTATAATCTATCAGGGTTTTATTAATTTGTTGCGGCGACGTGTATCGTCGGCCTGCGGTTTAATCTTATTGGAAGCTACCGCACAATTAGTGTGGTCGAGTCAGTATAGGTACATATAGTGCTATAATATATATTTATTGATAATTTTGTCTGTATGTTTCTTTATTACAATTTTGAATTAAAAAAAATAATAAAATAAATGTATATTAAAATATTTATCTAATTTGTATGCCTAAAGAGATATATTATTCCACAGCGTCGAGTTCCGAGTTTCCACAGCGAAACGTTGAGTATTGAGTGAGGGAACTCAACGCCGTGCTCTCACCAGAGCGTGTTAATGATATTATTTCATTCATCCAGAGCGGATTTTTCCGTTTCGTTTACAATGGGATATTCCACTTCACCAGATTTCCTCTGGTCGACATTCTTTCTAGACTAAATGAGTGCTTTTAAAAACGCCTTAATTTTATATTTAAGCGATAGTTCAATGTGATGTAGTAATCAAAATATTGTCATAAAAAATTTCATAGTTATTGTAAAAAAAATATAACATATTTTCTGAGTTTGAACCTATTACCTCTACCAAGTCAACCGATTGACAGTAAATATAAACACTCAAAAATACTTGTACAAAATGAACTTTTCGTTGACAAAAGATTTCTCCTTCACAAGACTCAAAATACCGGGTACTACGTCGATTAATTGCTTCAATTCGATTGCTATCCAACGCGTTCTAATTTAAAGTGCCTTTAAAATGGACCACTTGTTAAGTAAAAAGCTACTTTATCGTAAAGGTATAAGGTTTAATTCCAGTTTCATTGTAGCTTTTAGTATGTAGGTTCGAAGTTACATGCGGGCAACACCTGGTAGTACGCGCTAATTCTGTTAACAGTTCCACAGTGACCGAAAATCGACGAAAATTGGTGAAGCTCGTGCAAGTTCGTGTAAATTCGAAAAAGAGATGCATTTTGTAATGAGTCAAATACAAAATGTCGCTTCAATTTTGAAATTATATAATTGTTTTCTAAAGAAAATAGTAATTATGTCTTATTATATTGATTATTTCAAAAAGTTCTTATAAGCTCGCTTGAAGAATGTAGTTCAAATTTTTTATGTGTGAAAAAAATTGGACTATGGAGTAGTTTATTAGTAGGTTACAATTAGATTCTGTTCAGATTTAGAAATTCAGTGCAATTTTGTATATAGATTCCATTTATATAACTATTTTAAAACATAATATTTTAGGTCTCTATTCTATTACTCAACTAAGTCTAACTCAAAAATTATCTTTTTAAAATTATATATTTTTAATTAATTGTAACTATTTTCATACCAGTAAACAGCACTCTATTTTCTAGTAATATAAATAACTATTTATGATCAAAATGAACCTTCACTCAATTATAAGAGGTAAACGCATAGATAGGAACGTTCCGTATAAATCAATGGAAGTAATCAGCTATAACTGCAGGCTTACTCCGTAATGAATTGGTCTATTGGCCTACTTAATGAAGTGATCAAGGGAGATTACGTTACAATGTGTAAACAAGTACATAGTATTAGATTTATGTGAAGCAGAGAGAGTTTAGTGATAAGTCACTCCATTTTGCTTTTTTAAAAATATTTAGATATGTATTTTATCTAAGTACTTGACTTTATTTTTTTAATTTACATATTTATCGATTTTTTTATTTCAGGATATGTTCCCTGTTAAGATCGTTGTAGATTAGCGGCACAGTATCTGTTTGTAAACACAACGATTATGGATTCGAGTCTCACTCGGACAAATTATTATAAATTAATCATTTCCTCACTTTAGAATTGAATGTCTTTAAATTAATTAATAATTCAAGTTACTCTTCCATTGTATTTTATTCTTAGTTTATGGCGCTCTGAGCGTGCCGGTTGAACACTAGTCACTTTACCAATGTCACGTTGTAAGAAGAACATAGGAACTAGATTGTACGGCTCAATTATAGTTATTTAACGTTTTTACGTGAAGCAGGTAAAGTGTCAAACACTAACACTTTTTCTCGATAGTTTCATCATAATATTACTCTATATCAAAGATAGATAGGGCTTATATATTAAGTAATAAATGTGCTTGTGTATTCTATTCCATGACAGATTTTTTAATAATAAATATTAGTTTAAAAATCTAAAAAAAACCCCCTCGTCATTATTTACTTAAAAAAAATTAATAAATTATATTTTTGTCATTTCTAGTGACTTGTTGTAGGTTCGTCGTCAATTGTCGCTCTACTCTTCATTTCACATGCCATTTTGAACTTTCCCAATATTTTTATCATATTATACTCGTATTCAATGTTTAGATATCGAAGCCGTATTATTGTCATTGTTTTAAAAATACAATACATCATTCACTCTATATTTTTCCAATATCTAAAAAATATCATAAAAATAGCTTTGTGATACCATATGAATGTTACAATTTCAACGAAGTCCTAACAAAACATGGCACGCTAACTGGCACGCTCAAACGCCATAACTTAAAAACTGACGTGAACAAAATGAAATGTGTTCTAAATATAATTTTAAATATAATAAATGTTTTTAACCTTCACACTGTATCCCGCACATAGATAGGTAGAGGAAATCTGGTATTAAGAATCTTCATTTCTTACTTTCCGCTAAATATTTTGAGAAATTGCGGTTATGGGAGCAAAACTCATCGCTGAGCTTTGTCTCACAGCAAATAAAATAAATATTTGATGTCTCTTTGAGGGAATCGAACCCACAACCGTTGCGATTAGAGTCATAGAATGGTTTTCCCTCGGCGTTGATGTAACAATCTGGATCCCTATTTTTGTCAATCTGGTAAGAAAATAAAACGCGACGTTCCGTTCCACCATGCATAACGTATTTGATTGTTAGTCGATAAATAAAATAAAATAAAATTTGATATAAAAATATCATCGTGAATTCTAGTCATTTTTACAATATACCTACCTATACGTAATGGCATTCTCTTTTTACGAAATTCTAGAAAGTTAAAACAACATCACATAACTATTGATTTTAACGACAATCAAACAATATGTGGACTTCAATATAGTTTTTAATTCAATTGTACAAAAGTTTATTGTAAAATTGTTGCAAGCGACGAGGCGAAACCATATGTAACGAAGAATAACTGAAATAGTATTGGGATGGTATAAAAAAGGAAAATTAAAATATTTTTAGGGCTGTTAGTTTTTTATTGTTATTTTAGCTACAGCAGGTTTTGTCCCAAATTTTTTATTTATTTAATTGGAAGCCAACGTTCTATACAATTATAATTCTAGTGCTAAAAACAAAAACAATCTAAAGAGACTGTGACATACATAAACACTAAAGAATAACTTGACATGCATGAAATTAACTAAAAAAAAATAAAAAAACATAATACAAATAATTCTTTGATAGACAACTTAAAAAAAAATAAAAAGAATAAAACATATTGAAAAACTAGATATGCAAGTAGAGTAATTTCCCTGAAGAGACTGACACCAGTATAAATCTCCAAAAAAAAACTATTGGGTACAATTTCGTACTATCTATATTAATTGAGGTTTGCGCAGCGGCACAAGGGTCTGACTGTAACGCGACGGTTGTGTATTCGATCTCCACTCAAAATGAATTATTATTTATCAATATTTTGATATCTTCACTCTGGCACCAAGGCAAAATCTCTTAGTTGAGTTCCACCACTCTACACGCAATGTCTCGAAAAATTTATTGGAAAGTGGAGAACAGAATGTTTTAACAAAGGGTTCCCTCTGCCTACCCTGCTCTGTGCGGGATATACCGTGATGGTGATAATTATCCAATCCAATACCTCGACAGAACCACACAACCATCTCTATATAAGTATGTAAATAAATTACATTTTTAAGTATACATTCTCCAGTTTCACTCTACGTACAATAACCGTAAAAACTGTACGAACGTAGCTACCACGTATTACGTGAGTCTCTTAGTCAGGTCGTAGAAAATTGCCACTTCAAGTCGTTTTAAGCGTGATATTGAATACTGTGGCATAGTGCACACTGCTCTACCGAGATACTTTAACTAGAAGTTTTTACATTATTATAAATATACGCTGCAGTGCCCCCAAAGTTTTGAAAGAGGTGGAATTTAGAATGTAGGTTTTTTTATATATCTGAGTTATAGCTACGGAGTGTTTAGACCAAAATGATGTGTGTTTAGTGTCCAGTGCGAATTGTCGAGAAGGTGGAGAGTTGAGTGTAAAGTTACGAATGCCACATTTTGAGTGTGTCGAATACCTACTGTCCTTTGTGTCAAGTGCCTAGTGCCTAGTCTAGAGAGTCGAGTGCCGAGTGTCATTAATGTGATCATCATGGCACAGTGGGACAGTGTCTCAGTGAATCAAGTGGGAATCAAGTATTTAGATACTCTTTAAGACATTTCCGTGGCCCAATTTTCTAAGAATTCTGGAGGTATTGCATGATGAATTCAACGCCGTGCTTCACACACTTGTGCTTCAGGAACACGACTAAACTTTTTCGCTACTATTTCGTAAATAAAAAAAAGTAAAAAAAGCTGTAACAGAGTGGACTACAGCTTAAGGACTTTTATATTAGGTATAAATTTAAATAGAACGAAGCTCTCGTACACCAAAAATGCGTCACACTGACTAAACGTATGCGAAAACTAGAAGCGACAAATAAAAGCGGCCCACTAACGCTTTTCAGTGACAGACAAATAAAATAGAAAACTGGTGAATTTTTCACTTTTCCACCAATGCTACGCAGTTGGAATTGGCAGCAGATGAAATAGAATGGTACGCTATAAAAAATATTTTACTTTTGTTGACCACAGTATAGTCGTATACGTGTATATGTGTGTATATATGTGTGTGGGTACATTTAAATCCTTTTTAAATTCCACCTTCACCCATGGATTCCAATAGTTCCAAAAGTCACATGACATATTTTGAGTGCTTGAAGTAACTCTCACAGCACTGAAATAACCTTAATAAATGGACTATCCAATTATTTATTCATAATAATTTATTTCAAACCAATGAGGTCGTCGTGGCGCAGGAGCACAAGAGTGTGATTGTAAACGCGATGGTTGTGGGTTCGACTCACGTCTGAAAAAAAAATATTTTCTTACAAATTATGGTCTATTTTCAAAGAAAGTTTTTTTTTTCTTACAATGCAAAACTCGAAATGAGAAAAAGTAAAGGATTAGTTGACATACATACGTCTGTAGATACGAATTTTAACACATGTCTGCGTCTAATCTCTTAATTTACATTTATAAGCCCTTCAACCTAAAAGGGCAACCATCATGTTTAGGTGAAAATTTCACCCAAATTATTAAAGTAACATGATATAAAAGAAAAAAATATTTAAAACTTAATATAATTTGGAAACAAAATACGTTTTAAATATAAATGTACATTAAATTCAATACTTATTTCTTTTTATTTTTACTTTTATTTGCTAATATTTATCATTACTTTTAATAA
Source organism: Heliconius numata (assembly GCA_016802625.1). NCBI lineage: Eukaryota > Metazoa > Arthropoda > Insecta > Lepidoptera > Nymphalidae > Heliconius > Heliconius numata. The sequence goes on from JAEBDU010011975.1 coordinate 7,833, forward strand.
TAAAATATTACTAAATACTAAGTTTATCAGAGACTTCATTAAATGTTCGTGAAGACTTTGGGTTTGATTCTGTTATAATATCATATCTAATCTTGGACACTGTTGTATACTAATATTGCGTTTTAGACTCCACCACTCAACACTTAACATTCATGATGTTGAGAATGAAGTTATTCCTCATCATTTCACCAAGCTTTCCTTATAAGGCCCTCAAAAGGTAAAATAGCTAGTATACAAAAAAAACCTTTATATTAACGCCGAAAAAACCATAAAAAAGAAATTAAAAAAAAGGTTTCAGCTACTTTCCAATATTAGTTTTTAGTAAAAGCGTTTCCCTACTAAATATTTCATCCGAGATCAGGTGGAGCAAACAAAATTCCTAAACTGTGACGTAGATTTATTAGGGACGGCAAAATTGTGAAAATTGGGTTACATTTTATCGGATCAAGGTGTACGTGTAGCTCGTGAAAGGTTGAGGCGAGTTCTTGTTACGCTTTCCATATTTTGCCTGCTTTATGATGGATTTCCCTAAAAGCCTACATGGGGAAGATATTGGCGTTGTAATCTGTATCTTTTTCTGTTTCACGCTTTATCCCGCATAACACGGACAGCAGAGGGAACATGTTGTTACATTATTTCGTATTTCGAACGTAACGAGGCGTATCGCGACGAGGAATTCTGCCACTCAACACCCAATGCTTTAAAAATTTGGGAGTTAATTGGAACAAAGTCTCTTAACATTAGGTTCTCAGGTTCCTTACACCTATCTTGCTATGTGACGGATACATCAAAAATAAAGCTAAAAAAATACATTACAGTATAAAATTATACATTACAATATATATTCAATATTAATAAAAATCAAAATATCTAATCAATAATTCACATACTTTATAAGTCTGTTTAATAGAACTAGGTTAAATATAACCTCTGTAAAGGGAAAAATAAAGGAGTTTAAAACTGCGGAATAAAGTTACGTCTAGTTTCCACACGAGCTGATCTTATCGTAGCGTGTAATAATTAAAAAGGTTTAATTGATTTTTTAATACTTTTGCGTATGCGTTTAAATATGCTCAAGAAATAAGCTACTAATATGACTTTTAGAGGCCAGTTGTGGGGCAGCGGTATAAGCGTGCGTCTATAAACGCGACAGGCTGTTGGTTCGATTTCCATTTGAATTAAATAAATATTGAATATTTTAATTTTTTCGCTATGGTAACGAAGTATAGCGCGGCGTCGAGTTATGCCGCTTACGTTATAAATTAGTAGATATTTCAGCAAAATTCAACCAAAAATTTCCCTTCTTCAATTATCATCATCTGAAAGAAGAAATACTCAGTCATATACAGGGTGGAAGAGGCAGCGCTTCTTTTACTGAAACTGCATATAGGGTAAAATATTTCAAACCCAGAATAAAAAAAAATAATCAAGGTACCTCAACGGTTTGGACGTAGGATTTTTTTTTCATTTCACGATTTTTATCCATACCTGTATTTCGTGTCACGCACACATACGTATGCGACGTTGCCGCTTTGACAGGTAAGTGTGTGCGTGCCTATGTTATACTTTACAAATGGCGTTTTATTTTAAAACGATAATTTTATTATTTATTTTGTTTGAAAAAAAAACTTTTTAATTTTTGAGAATTATTTTTGTTCCGAATTATATTAGGCTTTTATAGAGTAGTTAAAACTGTGGTTTCATTTAAAGTGGCGCTGGCAATTCCACCCTGTATATTAAGTTTGTAGTTTTCAATATAGCGCAGAAACAACAGTTTTACGAAGCGTAAAGGAAAAGTTAAGTGTGGCAATTTTCTAGGATCTGACTAAGCGCTACAAGAAATTTGGTGCTAAAACTGATCAACCGTGGTATAGCAGATATAGTTCCAGAAAATATATTTCTAAGAAGTTTATTTTTTATATAATATTTTTATGTTTAACAAAATGTTTGTATGAAATATATTATGTTTTTGTTCATTTAATTATTATTATTATTGTTGTAAGACTGACGGTTATGGGTTCGATTCCCCACCTCGAGATTAAATTATTTTTATTTATTCGCTCTCATACATGTGTCACTTGTTAAAGCATGGCGTTGAGTTCCGCCAATTAACTGACAATGTCTTTTAAATTGAGTGCAAAGCGGCAAACGGAGTATCACAAGATTCTCTCTGTCTATCTTGGTAAAAACAATATTTTATATAATTAATGAGACCCTAACCCTAAACAGCTGTGCTTAAATCACAAAATTACTATATAAATACATATATCTGAATATACAGAAACTTAATACACAAGTTACAAAAAATATATAAGTCCCGAAACAATGCCTTATAGCTAATTAGTGATTTCATCCAGATAGAATTACGTAATGTGGAATAATATTAAACATAATAAATAACCTTATAAACATATTGTTTAATATAAGGTTTAATTTTTTTAGCTTCACGCTTTATCCCGCCTGTAGCAGAGAAGGCTGAGGGAGCCTAGTGTTACACACCGTTTCCCACTTACCGTCGAAGAAGAAAAGAAGGCAACTCAACGCCTCGACACCAGAGCAAAGAAATTAAAATATTAAATATTTTATTTCCTCGCGTGGAAATCGAACCCACAATATGTCGAAGATTGTGCTTATGCGCGACAACTGGCCCCATCCAGATTTATATATTTAAATATAACAGAAACGAAAAATGTTAAACATATATATTTAAAACGTAGTAGCTTACGCTGGCTAACTTCAGGTTGAAACTCCACCTTTTTCTTTTATTTGAACGACGAAAGTTCCAAGGAAAAGGGAATTTATAGCCGTGGATTTATGCCTACAGCTTTATTACAGTGTAAAAATTGAAAAACTTTAAATTATTAGCGAGAACTTGTTTAGGTAGTAGCTGCAGTAGTTTCGTCTCAATTTCGTAGGTTAATATTATTCTTTTCTTTTTTTTAAATTGTTTCATTAGGTGTATTTTTCTCCCGAGTGGGATTCCAACTCACAACCATTACATTCACAGTGACGCACTGTGCCACTGCACACTGCGCTACGCGACGGTCTTTTACTAATATTATTGCTACATAAAGCAAAGCGTTTCATTTAAAATCTCTTGAATAGATAAGAAATGTTTTAAAGTCTTTTATCATTAGCATTAGATAGACAAGTGCATGTAAAATTCATGATCATTGCATTGCATTTTTGTACATGAAAGAAAACTTCATGCAAAGTAGTTTTTATAAATGTATAAATAACCACACAATTGTATGCGTTAATATAAAAAGGGAGATATTTTCTTTATTTTATTTGTTTATAGCAGGATATATAGAGAAGATCTTGTGTTAAGGCACTCCGTTTCTTACCGAACCTTCAAACTGAACTATATATAGATAAGAAAATATTATAGCAAAAATTTAATGAAGCGAAACTTGAATCTGTGCTCCTTAGACAAATATAGCATCAACAGCACCTTAGGGGGAACTTAACGCTGCACGTTATCTTGCAATAGTAGAGACATAAAAACATATAATTCCTTGAGCAGGAATCGAATCCACAGACACCGCGTATACAGTCAGGCGGTGTCTCACTACGCCACTATAACCACTATGGCCAATCTTATTTCCTAAAATAAAAATTAGAAATCAAACATTATTTTGTTAAAGAAAAATAAAATCAAAACCTAACGTCCTTATTCCTTAAAATGATAAACCCAGAAAATTCCTACCCCTTAACAGCTTATTACATATGAAACAGTCTAATTTCACTATCAACATTTTAAACTACCCCTAATTACGGCGGCTATAAAGTAATTATCTCAACCTACGGTTAACCGAGGGCCCAGTCCTAATCTGAATATAATTAGAGGGTCATCCGCTTACCCGAATAACTCACATTAAATGCTTTTATTTACAGAAACTTCACTTGATGCTTGCAATTTCAATTGTAAACTTTTGCTATTTTAATTGACTAGGTGTTTGCGTAAACCTAGCTTTTCGTTCCCGTTCTCTTTTGTTTTTAAATTGAAATTAATACCAATGCTTATATTTTTTAGCTGTGTTCCGCACTTGGCAGGATAGGCAAAAGGAACCTGGGAACCTAAAATTAAGACAATCGACTGACTAACTGCTTACACCGACGCCAGAACGAAGAAATGAAAATCGAAATCTGTTACTAGTAGAACATGGAAAATATTGAACGCTTCTAAGCTACTGTATAAAAGAAAATTGGGTAATATATTTTAATGAAAAACGTAAAATATATTCATAGGCTATTATGTTTAAATTTCTTCCATAAAATCCTTTGTCACTATTCATTACACTAAGAAGCTTTTCATAGACAAGCGTTGTCTCCAAGAATAATTTACAAAAGAGTTAAAATAAACAAGACGTTCGTTAAATTAATTCAATTATTTTAACCCGGCACTGAGCCCACTCTGGTACAAACTTAAGAAACAATTTCCGCTAATTTATTATGTATGCGAAAACTACTGTTACTCTCGTACTATCAACACCACTATAGAAATGCGAGGGTATTTAAATATTATAGTGAATGTGACAATGTATGGTAAGTAAAGTAATTTTAGAGGTTTGTTCTGCACATAGCAGATTAGATAGAGGGAACCTGGGAACCTAGTTTTAAGACATTCCGTTCCTATTAACACGCTTACCCACTTTCCGCCGAGTTCTTTATGTCATTAAATATTTCGTATCCTCAATTGGGAACCAACCCACAACCTGTCGTGTTTACAGTCTCGCACTTTTGCGCAATGCGGCCTCTACAATAAAAAAAAATTATATTAAATTTTAGATCGTAACCATCATAATCCGCAAAACTGATATTATATTTATTCTTTCAGTGTTTACTTTTACTCTCTATAACATTATTTTTCCTATATAATTTTGACACGAAATAGCTTTACACACGCTAGACACAAGCAAACATTTTTCATATTTTAAGTCAACTTAGAGTAAAGTAAGTTTAACATAAATAATACATGTTGAATTTTAATAAGCAACAAAAACATACTTCATGCGTTCGTGGCTCAGCTATCCAGCTGTGAAAATTCTGGAGTCGATTCCCACTGTGGGAATGAATGTTTTTTTTAACCTTTAACTATGGACGTGATTTTTTTATAACATACATATGGACGTCGGGTCTGTCAGACCAGTGTATTAATTGGTCATATTCCGGCTGTTTTTTAAAGGAAGAAGACAATTTTATGTTTTAGTTTACATGAATAGCCTCAAATCAAACAAAATCAATATAAATAAAATCGCTTTTTATTAAAGTTTACGCATCACAACGATTTAAGTAACTTAAAGTCACAATTTCAGTCTTTGGCCACATGGGATGACACTTAAGAAAATAATACTATAAAAAAAAGACAGATAATAAAATAAATATTTTTTTAACAAAATATAAAGTATAACAAATAAAAAAAATAAAGAAATTACATCTTATGTTATAAAATAAAAATTTTGACAACACCTCAAGATAAGGTGAAACATCGATACACAATGGCTTTCAACATTGTAGGCAAACAGGACGATTGCATTCAACATAAGTATGTGTTGTGTTTCTATATATCTTTTGGGGGCAAAGTGTACATGTTTTTCAAGATCCCAAAACTATTTTTTTAGCTTCATGTTCAATAAATGATAGATCAGATCGTGAAACGCGAGTCAAAGTCATTCTCAATTCTTAGAGTAGTTTAGTATACGAAACGCGTCTTTTTATTTGATAAAGTGCTATTTTCTTTATAAAATGTCGTCGTCCAATTCTTTTGTTTGATTTTGATTATAAAGTACCGATATTTTTGTCCCTGACGTGCTAGGTCGATCATTTTTTTCCATTTTATCATAAAAACTAAAACTTTTTTAGGTAAATAATATTTATATTACTAAAATATATGACAAACAATGCCAAATAATATATGATATAAAACAATAAAAACATTTGAATACAAATAATACAATTAAAATATTAAAGTATATTTTGTAATATTATAAAAATATATGGCGTTTTGAAATCATTCATGTATGGGAAACATGGACGTCGGGTCTGACAGACCCAGGCCCCGTTTAGAAAGTTAAATACTCACGTGTTTTGAACCCAGAGACACAACCAATGCTATCTACATTCATTTTGTCATTAATACGAAAGGTACTGAGAGACTCAGTGGCGGAGGTCACCGAGAAGTGGCGAATTTGTAGAATTCGTAGAACTGTCTGGTCTGTCAGACCCGACGTCCATACTTAAAGGTTAAATCCTCAAAAAGTGTGGAAAGTGGAGAACGGAGTATCTTAACACTAGGTTTCCTTTACCTGCTACGTAAGCTTTGTAACAGTAATACAACATTATATTAATAACATAAATCAATATAAAATATTTCCTATGAAAAATAATACGACTGACCATTTTAAAAATCCTTGATTAAAGAATGAATCTGAAATATAAAAGTAAAAAACGAAGCTCCACTTGTGCAGAATTAATTAAAATCTTATACTGTGATATTATACAAGTATTTTTGCAGCAATTGTATGAACGAGGCTCGAGTGTGGAATCGTACGGTGTACGTAATTTATTAAATCTGCCAATTTATATATCTACCTATATACATATGTATTTGGTTATATCTTGATTTTAAAAATATTATATATTCATTCTTTTTGGTAGAGTCATATTTTTTCTTTGTGCAAATATAATTACTTTGGAATATTAATAGTATATCCTTTTTTTACAGGTTCAGCGTTATATTCTGCATATAGCATCGTAGGTAGAGGGAACTAAGCGTTAATACAGTGGAGTCCCTACTTTAGAGACTTGCGGAGATTGGCGGAGCTCAACGCTTTGTTTTGTTACCACAGCAAGAAAATTAATATTTCCCTCTGCCGTGATTGTGTGGACTTAGAAGCTTAATTTTCTCTGTGTTCTATGAGACCAAGACCTTTATATTTCATATTAATTTCAGTTTGGTACCTCCGATACAGTTTAAGTCGGAATTTTCGAGCCCACGCTTTCCCTATATTAGTTATATATAGAAATTTTCCGAGCAGCTTAACCCGAAATAGATTTAATATAATCTTTCGAAGTATACCACGAACTAATGTAGTTGATTTTACCTCAGTGTATCTTGTTATTTCCTTTACACTACAATGCTGTTAATAATAGTCCCCTATATTGGTAGAGATTGGAAATATGATTATATGATTTTTTAACTTCGTCCTATTCCACATATAGGAGGGTAGGCAGAGAGGACTTAGGAACCTAGTATTAAGACACAACCACAACGGGACTGAATGGTATGATGAACCGCGTGGTTTGTGATTCGATATCCACTCGGGAAAATTATTATTTTGATATCGTTGCTCTGGTAACAAGTCAAGGCGTGGCGCTGAGTCCCGCCATTTAGCACTCAATGTCTCGAAAATTTGGGCAATATGCGGGAACAAAATGTCTTAACTGAGTGTATATTTTTATTTCTTCGCTCTCTCGTCGAGGGATCCCGCGGTGTTAAGTTCAGTTACTCAAAATGCTATGTCATCAATATGCAATAAAAAGTGGGTAACAGGTATGTACCGGTACTTAATATCAGGTGTCTTAATACCCAGCCTCTTGGCAACCTGGGTTACAGATAAATAAAGTCAACTAGAAACATAAACAAATGACTAAGTATAAAATAAAACACAGAAATAACATCTAAAGCATTATCTTTTATTGAGGTTGCTTAATAATTATCACATAAAGATAAAATTTTACAGCCACACTTACAATTTTCGTTACAAAGGAATAAAAAGGATAATAAACGTTTCATTTGAATAACTCACTTGGAGCCTAGCGGGTCGCTATTTGAACTAAGATTTTCTTTCACGAATGACTTAGTTCATTTATGAAACTTAAAAGAATTTTCTGTTAACATAAGTTAAATATTACTTGATTTATTCGAGTTGTTTTAGGCTGTAGTAGTGCAACGACACGCGATGGTTGTGGGTTCGATTCTCAGTATAAATACAGTATATACATTTCTTCACTTTGGTACAAAGCGCGGTGTTTCCCGCAACTTAGCACGAAATGTAAAATGTAAAACTTGTAAAATCGTAATATACGTACGTATATAATTTTATTTTCAAATATTTTATTTAGATTTTGTGTGCAAATTGATTTTAGGCAAATTTAGATATAAATTTAACATAGGACTATAAATATAAAATTAACTTAAATATCTCAATATTAAGATTAATTTTACATAACAACATTAACGTGATCAAAAAATTACTAATACATATTATTATTTTAGTAACAAAATTGACGGAATTGAAAAAAAATACATCAATTTTGTTAGGAAATTGGTAAAATATATTAAAAATGTGCGATAGAGAGTCAATACACATACACATTTCAAGAATATAATGACATTAATAAATATGCTTAAAAATTTCAAAATATCAATCAAAATTTGACCGTTTGGAGATAAAAAAATCATTCTTAATTTTTCATATACTTATCTATATATATGACGGCGCGCTGCTATGTATTAATTTTAATTATAATTTCGCAATTA
>JAEBDU010011976.1:0-42260 GCA_016802625.1 Heliconius numata
TGTGACGTGCTGTGCGGTTAGAAAATTCGGCGGCAGGTAACAGGTCAAACAGTTCTTCAGAACACTCACCATGATAAATGCGATAGAGAACGCACAGCGAGGAGACGTCTCTACGCAGAGCCAAAGTGTCAAGCCTTTTACAGCTTACTGGGTCCTTAATGATTCGAACAGCTCTACGTTGTATGCGATCAAATGGGTCAAGCTGATACTGGGGTGCGCCAGCCCAGAGATGAGAACAGTACTCCATGTGTGGCCGAACCTGGGCCCTATATAGGGCCAATCGGTGTTTTGGCGTGAAGTGCCGTCTCGCTCTATTGATGACCCCCAGTTTCTTCGAGGCCAACTTGGCCTTGCTTTCCAGATGATCGCGATACTGGCAGTCACTCGAAACATTAAGGCCCAATATGCTAATACTCGGCGCGGCTGAAAGGGGAGTGTTCTGAAAGACTGGCGATACGATAAATGGGGTTTTTTTTGTGGTTAACGCGCAAACCTGTGTCTTCAGGGGGTTAAATTGGACCAGGTTCTTTTCACCCCATGAAGAGACATTCTCGAGGGATGCCTCAACAGAAGACACAAGTTTATTTCGGCACTGTTCAGCGTTTTCCCGAGAAAGACTTGCGCGGCCGGAGTAAACAGCGTCCACCGTGCTGTCATCTGCATAGCAATGAATGCTAGAATCCTCCAGCATGTCATTGATATGCAGAAGAAACAGCGTGGGGGACAGCACGCAGCCTTGGGGAACGCCAGCGTTCACGGGCATATGTTTGGAGCAAAAACCGTCGACAGCGACCTTGATGCTGCGCCCAGTGAGAAAGCTGGCGATCCACCTGCATAAGTTCTCGGGAAGCCCATAGGATGGAAGTTTAGCAAGGAGCGCCCCATGCCACACTCGATCAAAGGCCTTCGCCATGTCCAAACTAACTGCCAGGCCCTCTCCCTTGCTTTCAATAGCCGCAGCCCAACGGTGGGTAAGGTAAACCAGAAGATCACCGGTTGAGCGACCATGGCGGAAGCCATATTGACGGTCATTAATCAATCGGTGATCCTCTAGATAAACCAAGAGCTGGCTATTGATGATGCTCTCCATGACTTTTGAGAGTAGGGAGGTGATGGCAATAGGCCTGTAGTTAGATGGATCGGAACCATCGCCCTTCTTCGGAATCGGGTGGATAAGAGCGCTCTTCCATGTATCTGGGACTACGCCGACTGAGTAAGAGTGCCGAAACAAACGCGTTAGCACCGGTGTCAGCTCAGGAGCACAAGAACGAAGCACTAAGGGGGAGATGCCATCTGGCCCGCTCGACTTATGGATGTCCAAAGAGGACAGAGCTCGCCTTACAGCTTTTTGGATGAACTTAACCTCAGGCATTGAGCTCTGGCACCGCGGGATGGTCGGAGGCGTTGATCCTTGGTCATCCAAAGTCGAGTTCGAGGCAAAGAGAGCGCCCAGGAGATCGGCTTTCTCTTTCGCCGTATGGACCAAGATGTCATTCCCCTTGCGTAAAGGTGGAAGCGAAGGCTGGCTGAAGTTGCCGAGTGCCGCCTTTGAGAGCGCCCAAAACTGGTGAGTTCCGGACGGGTAGCTCTCAAGCTTCTCGCCGATTTTGGCGATATGCTCGGACCTTGCTTTGGCAATTTGCCGCTTAAAGGACCTAGAGGCCCGGTTATACTCTCTTTTTGAGGCTTTCACCTTCGGATCCTTAGTAACCAGTGCCTCGGCCCAGATTTGATATGACTCGCGTTTGCTAAGGGCAGCAAGTTTGCAAGACGTATCAAACCAAGGAATATAAAGTTCCATGCCCTGCAGAACCACGTCGGCAACAGCAGCGGCACAGGTACTAGGATCATCAGAAGAGAAGCAAACCGGCCCCCAGGGATAAGATGAGTAAAATGTACGCATCCCATTCTGCTGACTTGTAGTGCCAGACGCGACGAGTTGCAGGTGTTCTGCGACTGCCGCGCTTAATGGGCACGACACTCCGTACCAGGCAGTGGTCAGAAGACCCCAAAGGAGCATCGACGACAACCTGGTACTGTTCCGGGTGCGAAGTCAGCAGAAGGTCCAATAAGGAGGCATTGTGGTTGTCCACGTCCGGGAGTCGCGTAGGCGACTCAACCAATTGGGACAATCCATTCGCCGTAGCAAGGTCAAAAACGGCCCTCCCAGCGTGGTCGGTGGTGCGTGATCCAAGCCAACTGGCATTGTGCGCGTTAAAATCGCCAAGTATCACGACCTCAGCAGAGGAGATCTGTGAGAGCATATCGTCGATGGCCGATTGCATGTGCTCCATGAGCCGATCCGTTTCCGAATTGCCACTGTGGGACCTGTAAAGGCATGCGTAGACTCGGGTTCGATCGTCCGAGTCAACACGGAGCCAGATAGTTGACAGGTCCCGACCTTCAAAATTTGCAAGACGACGGAAACTTAGGTCCTCCCTAACGAACACAGCGACCCCGGCATGAGGCAGAAAGTTGTGTTCAATTTTGTAGCCGGGGTATTGGAGGTAGGCTGTGTCGCTCGGTCGGATAATTTGAGTCTCCGTCAGAAATAACAAGGCCGGCCGTGCCGTCTCAAGATGGTGGTGGACGGCATTCAGGTTTGAATGAAGACCCCTGATGTTACAGAAGTCCACGTTTAGTGTGGAAGGGGTTGCCGTGGAGCGTACGTCTCGTTTGCCTTGTTTGCGGATTTGACTTGTGCGCGGTACTGTGCCCTCCCCAGAATTCGAAGGGCAGCCTGAGCTTGAGGACTCAGGGAGGGATTCTCCAGCACCGGAGGTGCTGGTACCCTCCTGGGGTAGTTTCTCTTTAAGTGCCGCTTTCATAATCTAGGGAGGGGAGGGGGTTGGGCTCCGGAGCCCGGCATTACCTAGTGCGCAACGCAGTGGCATAAAGCCACTACTTAACGCCGGTTTTAAATGCCGGGGGTGGTAATGATCCGGTCGAGTCTGCCCATGCGTGTTGCCATTGCTGGCGACGTGACTCTACCACACGTATTTTAGTCGCCTCTTACGACACCATCAGTACCAGGGTGATCCTATTCTAGGCCGGGATCACACGGCGGACTTATTTTTATCTCTCTCATACTTTTATCTTTTCACGAGAATGATAAAATATCAAATGTCACTAATAATTAATGTTATTAGCTGCTATTTAATGACGTAATAAATTTTTTTTTTTATATTGTCTGTTTGTTTGTGCGTTTGTTCATACTGATCTCAGAAACGGCTTAACGGCGGGCGAAGCCGAAGGCTATGCAATCTATATATATAAAAGGACTTGTCCTCACTGACTGAGGTAAGACGCACGCACAGCCGTAACCGCTGTGCGTAGAAACGTGAAATTTGGAAAGATGTTTACTTTTGTAATCTGGACATCCACTAAGAAGGGATTTCGAAAAATTTTAACCCTAAAGGGGTGATATAGGGGTTGAAAGTTTGTATGGAAAAAAATTTAAATTGGCACCGATTCTTATAAAATTTGAAATTTAGATTTTTAAAAGTATTTAATTGAATACGTGTTTCATGGTTTTCTAGAATTCACCCCCTAAGGGTGCAAATAAGGGGTTGAAAGTTTGTATGGAAAAATCTTTAAATCACCACCGATTTTTATAAAATTTGAAATTTAGACTCTTAAAAATATTTCATTGAACACATGTTTCATGGGTTATTAGAATTCACCCTTAAATACGCAAGCGAAGCTGCGCGCGTCCGCTAGTAGTCTATATATATAAAAGGACTTGTCCTCACTGACTGAGGTAAGACGCACGCACAGCCGTAACCGCTGATGGTAGAAACGTAAAATTTGGACAGATGTTTACTTTCGTAATCTGGACATCCACTAAGAAGGGATTTTAAAAAATTTTAACCCTAAAGGGGTGAAATAGGGGTTGAAAGTTTGTATGGAAAAAAAATTAAATCAGCACCGATATTTATAAAATTTGAAATTTAGATTTTTAAAAGTATTTAATTGAACACGTATTTCATAGTTTTCTAGAATTCTCCCCCTAAGGGTGCAAATAAGGGGTTGAAAGTTTGTATGGAAAAATCCTTAAAACGCCACCGATTATTATAAAATTTGAAATTTAGACTCTTAAAAATATTTAATTAAACATGTCTTTCATGGTTTTCTAGAATTCTCCCCCTAAGGGTGCAAATAAGGGGTTGAAAGTTTGTAAGGAAAAATCTTTAAATCGCCACCGATTTTTATAAAATTTGAAATTTAGACTCTTAAAAATCTTTCATTGAACACATGTTTCGTGGTTTATTAGAATTCCCTAAATAAGCAAGCGAAGCTGCGCGCGTCCGCTAGTTATAAATAAAACCTAAGTTTTCACAGTCTAATCTAAACAATAAATCTATGATGTAAAAATAAAAAAAATGTAAATTTATTTACAAATTAATTATTAAGATTACATTGTATTGTGTATAGAAACACATCTGTTTAGGACTATACTTCGAATCTGTTCAATATTTGAACAATTTGATTGGAAGCAATTAATTGTTCCACCAAATATTTGGTGAAGCTTGTTTAGACAGTCTCTCGAAGGATGTTCAATAAATGATGATAACAAATGTGCAGCTTTGCTTACGCTTGCTTATTCATTTTTAAAGACAGGTTGGCTTAACGAATCATTCGTTTTCTTTATTTCCTCGGTTATTCGGTTTAAAATTTTAATATTGCTGGTCTTGTATCCGTTTGTGTTGGCACTCGTCGTCCAAGCGTTTTGGCTCATTAACCTATATTATTATAACTTTTGTCATTAGAAGGTATCCCTTTGGGTAAGTATGAAAGGTTTTTATGGAGCTTCTTTACACAATCTTTTTGCAAAAAAGAACAGAATAAAATATTTAAAAGCCTTAATAATTTTAAATTTTATATATTTCCACATATTAATTTGTACGTAATATTTTATTATATAAAATTCCAAGTACAAATACTCAATAACGTTGGGAAATGTTAAACATCTTTTGACATAACATCAAGAACTGCCTTAACTATTAAATCTCTCTGCCTTAATTATTCTATTAAATCACAATAAAGTAATCTGGTAAGTCTCAATAGCTACAAAGAATTTTTGCAGGCCATTTCCATGTTGTCAAATACGTAATGGGGGCCCCCGTTGTCATTTCATTTCTATGCACGTAGGCCATTTCTGAATGACATAACGGAGAATCCGGAGATTACCATAGACCCTTTTATCTACCTTATTTATTGTAGTAAAAGAGATTGTGATTCTAGTCTAATAAGATTTGCCCTATACTCCTGTATAATATTTGTAACAGGTAACGACGTAATGGGTTACCAACGACGTGTGGGTTCAATCCTACTCAGGGGAATGACCACTAAGCAATACGCGAAGTGGTCGGTTTACTAAATAACTCTTTTCTCTGTAACAATTTTAATAAATAAGAAGAAATAAAGAAAACTGTATACATCTAGAATTTCAAAATCAATATATAAACAAACCACAAGGATAATTCATTCCAAAAAGGCCAAAGAATTTCAACAAAAAAATTAAAGGAAAGAGTTTGTTTTTCATTAAGAAAGTAACAAATTGAAGGATACATTAAATTAAAGGCCTTATATATTGCCTTCAGTACTTTTGACTGTTTTAACTAATGTTTCTTTTTTTTATTATACTTTTTTTGGTAATGACAACAATATTTTTTTAGCTTTACGCTGTATCCTGCACACAGTAGGATAGGCAGAGGGAACCTAGTGTTAAGACACTCCATTCCCCACTTACCACAAAATTCTAGAGGTATTGCGTGTTAAGTCGCGGAACTCAACGCCGTATATTTAAATAAACATTTCCTTTTCTCGAGTGGAAATCGAACCCACAACCAGTTTACACACACACACATTTATAATAATTGAAATAAACTAAGTAATTCAAACTCAAACTTAAATTAACCCACGCAGAAGCCAAAGGACGCGCTTATCAAAATTCAATTAATATTTAGTTTTAAATTAACTTAGTGCCCTTCAATAACGTGCTCTTGTGTTAATTAATTATTGTTAATAATTGGAGCCTATCAAATTATAAAATTTTTGTGTCTAAAAATATTATTTATGAAGACTAACTTCATTATTTCTTAACTAAACCTTATTAATAATAATAGATTTAAATATACTAAATTACCTTTTATTAGTGTTACGTATAATAGGTAAATAGACAGGTTTTTCTTTTTAAGTTGTCGATTTTTTATTCTTATCCAATGTTAATTATTAATACGAATCTAGTACTTAAAACAAACGTAATTAATTCCCAGACAACCCCTAATTAAATATTATGAGTTTTCTAAAGTGGTTTTAATTTAAACGGTTACATTTGAATAAATTTAACTTTTACTAAGGCTAGAGTGAAATATTGAAAATTAAATTAGGTTTATCTATTTATTTTATTTTTATGTATATAATCCATGACGAATCTTATTACTATTAATTACAAACAATTTATAAGAGGCCGTCGTCGTGCCGTAGCTTCACAGCGTCTGTGTGTAAGCGCGACGGTTGTGGGTTCAATTCTGACTTGGGAGAATGATTTCTTTTCGCAATGTGAAGTTAAGAACAAAAATATAGATTTTTTTTTTCAAAGTTATAAGCTTCATGCTGTATTCTGCACATAGCAGGATAGGCAAAGGGAAGCTGAAAACCTAGTGTTAAGGCATTCTGTTTCCCATTAAGACACTTCCGTAACCCACTTTCTTGAGGCATGTTGCGGTGAGTTGCGGAAATTAACGCCACACTTTGCGTCGTTTCCAGAGCCACCACGTATAGAAGAGTAAGCAGAGAGAATCTAGTGTTGAGACATTTGTATCTCAGGTTATGACCATAGGTCACGTTATGAGATATTTCGTGTCACACCAGCTGTAAATTAATATTCTGATCAAGTCAGTAGCTTTCAGCTTCTGCATTAGTAATAAATTGAATGCTATTAGGCTTAAATGTACTTAATAGAGGTGTAATTAAAAATTTAATGTAACAAGGGATCGTGACGAAAATAATCTTAAAATAGTCAAACTTATTGTTAAGAACATTTAGTACATTATGAACTTTACGAGAGGAACGAAACTTCACAAATTACAATAAAATGCCAGGAAAAAAAAGAAAATATTTCTTCTATATTATTCTTATTTCTTCTTTAGTGTAATTATATAATAATGTAAATAAAATGAATTGTTTGGTATTTGAATTAGCAAATACAAAGTAGATTCTGCCGTGGCATAGCCGCAAAGCGTCTGACTAAAAATGCCACTCATTCAATTCTAACAAGGAGAACTAAATTAGTTTCATTTCTTCTTTTTCTATTTCTATAAGAAACTTGGTGCAAACGCTATTTAGTTCTAAAATTTTGTTGGAATGATAAAATTAATAATTTACTCTCCATATAAAATTCCTTTCAACGCTAACCTCATAAGGCAAGTTATTTCCGACGATAGAAGTGCAAAAGCCGCAAAGGCTAATATTAAAAAAAAGTTGGCTAACCTCCGAGTGCCTGAAATATTTATGAAAACTCGACGTACAATTTTTCTAATATAATCGAGGTGCTTATTTACACTTTTTCTGGTTTCCAAAATCCCTGTAAGCGATAAGCCTGAAAATTTAGTGCGTTGTGATTTCTACCAGTACCAGCGAACATTATATAATAAGTATTTCTACATACTTATTTAGAATAAGTATAAAAATTAGAACGTAACGGGACTCGAACCCGCGCCTTTTGGAATCCGTCCAGTATATTTCTTTCCTAAGTGTGGAATAACACTTTAAAATATTAAAAGTATTTAGAGATATATTCCCTCATAGCAAGGCAGACAGAGATAAACAGTTCAGTACATTCCGTTTTCCAATTTCAAAGACATTGCGAGTTGAGTAGCGGACTTTAGAATTATGTAATTTGTCCGACTGAAGATCGGACATGAAACCAGCCCTTACAATCAGACACTGATCCATTACGCCACAACCATCCATCCAACCATTCAATTAAAAAATATATTTTAAGGGTAGATTGGAAGAACCTATTTTTAAAGATATCGTGTTCTCCGTTTTCCGAATCCATAACCTAGTATATACTGGGCACTACTGTATACATTTATATACATACATGCTCGAATTGATGTGGAGGTTTTAAATTAAACTTCACTGGAATTCCTCGATTTGATTCGGAGTTTCGAAATAGGGTAAAACTAGATTTGAGACTAATGACGTTATACTGAATGTATCTATATAAATGAAACTAAATTAGAAGTTTACTTTTTATATTCATTAAAAATATTTGAAATTTTACTATAAAAGGTAAAATCTTGAGATAAATAATTTCGACAGACGGACAAATGGACAACAAAATGATCCTGTAAGAGTTTAATTTTTCCCTTTGAGATACGAAACCAACCAACCAGAGGAAAACAAATAAACAGTAGTATAAAACATAATAGTTTTAGTTTTACGACTAAATGTTAGTCCAAAAACATTTTATTTTGAATAGCATTTTGCAATAAAGTTGCAGTTTTAAATATTGACTTCGTACGCGACGTAATAAAGACAAATAGAAACTAGCGGCAACTCTGTTTTACTCTCTCTATTTAACTTACAAGTACCTTGGCATACATTACATTACATAAAGTGTGTAATGTTCTGTATATATACACATACAATATATATAATAACGTTGATATTAATTCTATACATGTATTATTTTAAATAAAATTATTAAATGTTATATAATAATAACTAGAAACTAACAAACTTTTTTATAAAACTATTCTAAAGCAAAAAAAGAGGATTCGGAGAAGCGGAGAAAGAATAGAAGCATTTTTACATGTCATTATAATATTATAGCCTTAAATATCCAAAATATTACTAAAGAATAATGAATTTAGGAATAAATTAACATTAATTAGAAGTTCATTACTTCAGAAGAAGGTAAGTTTTAATGAACAACGCTGTATCCGAGAAGAAGTTTTGTATTCTAAGTACAAAATTTCAACTGGAAAAAGACTTGCGAAGTCTTGCCACTCGAGAGACCTAGAACATGTTACTTTATATTGAGTTACGAAATTCGTAAATTTACATGAAGTACACGCAAATGAATATAGAACATAATATACTGTTTTAACGTGCCCGCGTTACTTTATTAGCTTCACGCTTTATCCCGCAGACAGTAGGATAGATAGAAGGAAAACCTAGTGTTAAAACACTTCATTCCACATTT
The DNA here is from genome assembly GCA_016802625.1 of Heliconius numata. NCBI lineage: Eukaryota > Metazoa > Arthropoda > Insecta > Lepidoptera > Nymphalidae > Heliconius > Heliconius numata. The sequence continues at coordinate 9,218 of JAEBDU010011976.1, forward strand.
TCCGTCGATTTCTGGAGGATTGCGTGTTGAGTGGCGGAACTCAACCCCGCGCTTTACCTCTACACCAGACCGATATGAACATATAAATTTAAATAAATATTTCATTTCCTCAAATGGGGATCGAGAATAGAATTAGAAGAATAACGGTAGTGTTTGGCACTGCGCTCTAGGGAAACAGCGTGAAACGGTAGTAATGAGAACGTGTGTTAAAATTGAGGATTATTGCAGCCATTATGGACTTTATATAACGAGTATAGTATATAATATAGCCGTACTATACATTTGTTTAATGTTCTAGACACGTTTAATTTACGCTGCTAACCTGAATAACGCAATGATTGTGGTTGTAATGGTTTAATTCATATAGGATTTAGGCCGACATGGGTCTAAACAGATTTGGGTAGATGCTACAAGTATACTTGTACAGATAGATTCATTAGGGCGTTATCAAACCGTAAGTAACATTTATATTTAAATAATACATATGAAAAGAAAATAAATAGAAATGTTATTGTATCTTGCCAAAGGACCATTCTAATGGCACGAATAAGTAGACTACGATTAAAAAATTTAAAGTGTTCACACTCAAATTGGTCACAACGTAGTGCAGAGACACTCGATGTATACACTGAGTATACTGTAGGTATATAATGTCGTAATAATAACAGTTCCGTAACCATTAGTTATAACAATCATTGACAATTTCCTCTGTCATACGCTGTCCCACTGCGTTATAAACGCGATGGTTGTGGGTTCAATTCCCACTCGGGGGATTGTGTTTATTCTGATTTCCTCGCTCTGTCAAGCAAAGCGCAGCGTTGAGTTCCCCTACTCAATACTCAATTTATTTTGTTTGTTGTTTGTTCACAACGGAGGTGGTTGATATAGCTAAAAGTATACCGTTTTCAATTCTTTGATTTATTTGTATTGAATTTTGTATACAAACTTGACCCATTTTATTCTGATTGCTCGTCAAGTTCATCGGATGTAGTATTTTCGACGAGGTGTGGGATGAATACTAATATTACAAGAAGAAAACTTTTTCTGGCGTTTGTACTAGTTTCACTTAGAAATGTTTTAGATAAAGTTCCACTTTTGAGATATTGAAGTCTAGTATTATACTAGCGACCCGCTCGCGGCTTCGCCCGCTTAAACCACTAATTTATTTACCGTCCGTCGAAACGACGGGTATTATATTTTTTTCTTTTTGTATTTAGTATTTAAAAAAATGAACTTCTCAAAAACTAAAACTCTACTACACTACAATTATTTCAGTTAATAGAAAAGTTGAAAAAAGTGTAGTTAGAAAGCACATGAAATTAATTATATTGTACTTTAGTTGTTTAAGATACAAAGAACTACTTCGTCAATATTACCCCCCGTAGCAAGTTAAAGTTATTTGAAAAAAAAAAAATTCTAAGTTTTTTTGCTTGTTATCAATTCCAATAGCAATCTCATTTAAAGAGGAGATTTCTTATTTAAAACGTTTCCTGAGTCGACGGTCCGCTGATAAATATCAAGTTAACAGTATTAGAATCAATAGTCCGATTTCATTGTCTCATTTCATTTGGATATTTTAAATTACTACTGATAACGTGCGTTAAATGTACACTATATGCACTTAAATTACCTTTTAAAAGCAATGTATTTTGCAAATATTACTGTTTACTAATTTGATATATTTATTACATCTATAATTTATTAAATTATTTAAAACAAATATAGTGAACTATGTACCATAGTTTAGCTGCAAAACCTATAGCGAGCCATATATCTATCAAATAACAGAAAATGTAAACTTCAGCTTCAAGCTTTTTCCCCCATGGCATAGAAAGCAGTGTCAGCTTAATTTCAAGATACTTCGTTCTCCACTTTTAGTGTTGAGTATATACAAATAAAATGAATATACTTAATTACCCCTAAGGACCGAACCCCCAACCATCGCGTAAGCATTCGCATGTTTTCCCACTGCACTACGACTGTCACAATACTCAAATCTACTTTTCCTACGATAGTACCGAAGGCAAACCAATTAAAGTGGCCGTCATAAAGTTGACCCGAGAGCCTTATTTTGGCGAAGTTCTTACTAGCAATTAAGTATTATTACTTCCGTGGCGTTATTCGACTTGCAATATCTATTAAGACAATTAATTGCGTAATAATTAACTGGTTATGGGCTTAATAAAGGCTCTTTTCAGCAGTTTCTTTTAATGTGTCATAGTATCAATATAAAACTCTGGTGTGTAAAATATTTTATTACCGTTTTGATATATTTCATTCGATTTTTTGTCATAAGAATTGGTCTAGAAAAACTAAATTTTTTTTAAGCGCATTTTTTTTGAAACTCACTCACTTTAAATTTTGAAATTTAATGAGTGAGTACTTTTATAAAAGTATTGAACTATAAAATTGAGACATTAGATTCATTATCATAGATATTTATTTAAATTTCAAACTTTTAGAATTTTAGAGTTTAAATTATAGAGTTTTTTAGGATTCCGTACCTCTGAAGAAAAAAATGGAACCTTTTTAGGATCATTTGTTGTCCGTCTATCTGTATGTCTGTCTGTTCGTCTATCGAGACCATTATATATCTTAACGTCACGTATGGCTATTAAACTAATATTAAATATCCAAGTCCACATTCCCTTAACAAGACAGTATAACAAATAATCTACTTATAACTAACCAGTACTAGATAGAATGATACAAAAAGTTAAATGCATAAAGAACTATCTAACTTATTTTTATTTGAACTCGTGTTATACTCATTCTCTCTAGAGAGACGACTACAATGACAGTTAAAACTTGTGTTTTAGGAGCAGTTCCAAACTACTTGACATAAAATAAAACAAACTACCCGTAAAAAATGTGGCACATAAAAATTTCGACGACAGACGTTCAATTTGAACAAGACCTATTAAAAAGTTGAAGTTAATCTATTTTTTTAGAGCATCTGTCCTTTAAAAGTTTAGCTTATACCTAATGCATAATTGGATGATTTATTATTTATAGTACACTAAAATAGTAAAAAAGTATTTGGTAAGACATGAAAAAACAGTAAAAAAACATGAATTATTTTTAGGGTTCCGTGCCTCAAAAGTCAAAAACGGAATCTTTGCAGGATCACTTTGTCGTCCATCCAGTTTTGTTTTTATAAGGAGAACTTAGGACTACTGGACGAATTTGAATTTTCACCTTTTTTGTATTTTGAACCTTTTTTGTATGCCTATAAGGTATATACACGATTTTGTTTAGCTACACGCTGAATTCCGCATAAATAATAACAAGAGCAATACATAAGCTGTAATTAATTTTATATACCTTAAAACATAGCTAAGTATAGATATTAATATTATTACATCGTTGTTGATGATAGATTAATTTACTAATTTTGAAATACTTAATCATTTTAATGATTAATTTTCCATAAATTTTACTACAGGGCCTGTAGTATTTGTTAGTCCTAAAACTAATTGCAAATTTGCGCTGTCACCTTTGAAGTGTTTAAACATTCATACATCATTATAGTTTTGACAGCGTTATAATTATTCCCAATTGTCTAAAACATGAACACTATAATTATAATTTAGAATTGTATTATAAGTATGACCTAAATTCCTTTAAAAAAAATCTTAAAGGAACGTAGTTTCTATAATTTCATTTCTTCGAGTGGGAATCGAACCCACAACCGCATAACTTAAACCTGAAACTGCCAATTGTTTTATGGAATTTTTACCTTTACATGTAATTTTCACAACTTTTATTTTCCAAAACTTGTGTCTTACTTGTATTCAGCCTTATATCATTATTTTGACAATCTTCTATTATATTGGTGACAATATTTAATAAGCACTACATCATCCACGAACAACAGGCTATTTACCCTCTGGTCTACCTTGACCTACCATGTCGTTTTGGTCCACTCCTTGGAGACTATTATCCAAATACAAATAGAACAATGAAGCTGACATGGTGCAACCTCGTTTAAAGCCCAATTAGACGTCAAATAGAAGCAACATGACAGGCGCACACATGCCGAGTGATATCTATAGAGGCTTTACGGCCTGCAGCAAGGATTTGCTCATAATGTACCGGATTTTCTTCACCATACTGAGGCATGGTGGCAGAAGAATGTGTATGGCATGGTGAAAAAAGATAAGAAAAAAATATGAAGTAATTCATTTCTCCAAGTGGTAATCGAACTCACAAACACCGCGTTTGCACCGCGTAACATGCTTGTGCCACTACGCCACGAATCAGGCATTAAAAATGTAGCAATCCCTAAACCAATATATGTAATGTGGGAGTAAATCTCTATGCAGTTAATCTACTACAATCTCATGTGATGGCAATATTGCAATGAGATCAAATTGACTTCAATATAATATCTAGTACAATAGGCTATTACGCGGTGATTATCGAACAATAGCATATTCTATTGACGTGATATTTGCAATGTCATATTGTTATTAGGCAACTTGACTAATCTGTTAAATAACTTACTAATCTGAGTATTGTCATAATTAGTGGTAGGAATATATTATAGGTTTAAGCTTTATCCCTCTTATAGGCCCAGTCGAGACGCAGGGGCACAGGCCTATGACTGTAAACGCAACGCAACAGGTCTTGAATTCGATTCCCGCTCGAGGAAATACAATATTAAATATTTTTGTCTTTGCTCTGGTGTCGAGCACAAAGCCCGGAGTTAAATTCCGCCATTTAATACTCAATATCTCCAGAATTCTGCAGAAAATGGGGAGCGGAATGTTAATAACACAAGAAGTTAACTCCCTCTGCCTACATTGCTATGTGTGAAGCTAAAAATTATATTATTATGCATATTTTGTTTGAAATAACTTACAACAATGCTTTACTTAATAAATGTGCTGAAAACACTGAAAATAATACAGCTAAACTTCTAATTGTTGCTAACTGAGAAATTAGAGCATGAATCCAGCAGGGACACGTGTCCTGGAGCTACCTCGCATTATGTAAATGGAGTTTGCAAAATAGGCAAGCAAAATACAGTTGTATTTTAGATGTTGCCAAACTAGAATTACATTGGCTTTGTTTAAAAATCACAGATGTTTTCTATTTGAGTATTTTTTCAATAAATTTGGAAGAAATATTTTGGATTTTTCTACTAATCACTTATTACAAATAGTATTTACTCTATCTGTCTAATTAATTTACAATCATACAGGTCTTAGAATCCAAGCCGCAATACTATTTCCGTACTTAAAATTAAAACTAATAAAATAATAAACTAGCATTACTAAATCGCTGTATCCCGCACACAACAGGGTAGGCAATGGTTTTCTAGTTCGAGTGTTACGGGTTCGATCCCCACTCAAGCAAAAGAATAATTGAACCTGTAACGGATCATTCAATTCCTGTTAGTACTTGTAATTATAGAAAGTTCCTTCACGATGCTACAGTCATGCATTATTCATGAAGAACGATTTATTTATTTATTGTTTCTTTAGTTAGTTTACCCTATTACAAGAGGCAAGGTATATTTATTATACAAAAGAATTTCAACTGAAAATTCTTTAGGAATGAGGAAGGAAATCCAGCAAATACATTACTTTCATTAAAATATTTGGAAAGTTCGGAAAAATCGGTCAAAGCGCTCCCTTAAATATGCTAAAAAGTCCATCTGTTTTAATATAAGGAACCTTTGAAATATTTTAGTATTTGCAGTTATTAATGGTATTATAGAAAAAAATCGCGTCTTGGAATTTTTTATGGTTTATTTAACTTGGAAGCACATATAGGCTTAAATAACCCTTGATGAAACTTGTTTTGAAAATTGCGACAACGGAAAAGCTGTGACCTCAATTGACCTTCAGGCACATAGTATTGATGACACTGGAGGATCCCCCGGGAGATATAAAAAAAATGTGGTAATAAAAAAAGTTATACGTTCTTTCTTTTTATGTTATAAACATATTATAAAGATGAATAAGTTCATTCCACAAATTCATTGTATATTTCATGACTATATTAATATTACACGTATTATCTTGAATTTGTATACAGAAATATAACAATGATCCTGACACCTCATTAGATCTAAGCGAAATCCTCAGCGGGAAACAGAATTTTTATTCTCTTTAACAAGAATGGGCCTTTCTTACAATTTAAATGAGCTGTATCAGTCAGACAATTGTTACTTTTAAACATTTCCCTTTCATACAAAAAATATTTCCTATTGTAATTTCAAAAGGAAAATATAAAATGCTTTTAATCGACCTTTTGTTTATTGAAGATTGTTTAAAGAATTTCCTTAAAATCTTAAAAATAAAATAAACGTAACGGAATATTACATACCTAATTGAGCTAACGAAGCTGTAATTCATAAGATGCATATACCTCTAATATGCTTCCCAAGTATTGGAGACACGAAGAGTTGCTAACTAAGCAGAATAATAATTGAAAGTAAATACGTGTTGTTAAAATGTCAGTCTCTTTCACGTATTCACACTTTTAACACTTTACACAGCACACTTAACACTGTTTCTTTATAACACTTTATACTTATACACGTTTTAAAACGCATAGTTCCAACAATGACACTCATTTTAAATATTTGAAAACCGTCACAATGTTACACTTTACGAGAGGCAGAATAACGACGTACTAACTCAATCCATCAAAAACGTCACTTTTCTTAGTCGATCTCTTCCTCTTTTATAAATAATTATGTGGGTATTGTTATTTTATTTTTCGTAAAATACCCTCATACTGACAATTGACATTCAATATTATAATTAATGGCAACATAAGCTGTAAGAATCAAATTTTAACGTGTAAATTTGAAGTAAAGCGGAAACCGATTACGGGAACTGAATATCAAAGCAGTGAATAATCAAGTGCTACTTTATTTCAAAGGAATTTTAAATTTGCAGAAAAAACAAGTTCAATTCAGAGTGTCGACAATCAAATTAAAATTGATTGGAATTCGCGACGCAGTCGCATTGGATGTTTTTAATAGTGATGGTGGGATTTTAAGTTAAAAATTCGCTAAATATAAATGTTTTTTTTTTTTATTTTTTCCAAACTTCAGCTTATATATACCTACCTACATGTAGATAGATAGATTATATACGTAAGCATATGTTAAAAAAGGCTTACTTAGGAAGAAAAAATGAATATTAATTCGGGCATGCTAAATATGCGGAATTTCCGAACTTAATTGTGTTGAGTATCTTATATTCTAAAAGCGGAAATACATTTGCATTGTTGCACTAATTATTAAGCAATATCTGACCGCTACTAACATATATCGCGACCAGATATAGTGTCTGTCTTCGACGAAAGCTTTATTTAATTCAATAGATATATTATAGTATGGGGTAAAATGGAGTTTGGTCCACAGGTTGGTGTGCTTCTATACAAATATCCCCACTTGGATGGCTGAGTGCCCACGACACGATAATTTCAACCATTTGACAATTTCTTAATTATATATGCGTCCTAACGCTATGGAAATGTAGGTTTTAAAATTCTTTACATATTTTAAGAATGTAATGTAGATACAAATGCTGCAATACTTACTATTGTTTTATATCACTCATTTTATGCAAAAATTACGTAATTCTTTATTTTTTGTGATATTAGATGTGTATAGTTATATAATATGCCGAAAGACTATTTTTCTATGTTGATGTTGATGTTTTTCTTGCAAATTTTAAAAAGTGCAGATACTCCATTATCCCAAGGGAGAGATTTATAAAGTAAACTTTTCTTTATATGAATAGCGCTGTTTATGGCTCCCCTCAAGTAAACGTAAACAAAACATTAAACATTCCAGGAACGCTATGAAAAAAGGAAATAAGATATAAATGTGACAAAAACGTATAAATAATATGTAAATCTATACAAATTGTACATATAAATATATACGATGTGAATAATGGAATCAATTTGAAGGCAATGGGAAGTCATAAGTCACAAGTCGAAAATGGTGTTTGCAGGAAAGTTTTGTGCCATCTGTCTGTTAACACGTACCTATTCATTACATACATTTATATTGCAAATATTCAGTCCAGATGTGAAAATTGTAACTGAAGGAAAGATCTAAAAATAAAATAACTTCCTGTTTTCCCTGAAGTTGTTCATTTATCTTTCATCTCTTTCTTTCTCGGACTTTTCACACTTCATCTTTAGCAGTACTTCCGTTTGGTGCTTTTGCAGTTTATTCTCTTTCTCTTTTATCTCTCTTATACTTTTACCTGAGGCTTTATAATCCTACCATGCTCTCCTCTTTCTTTATTTCTGTGATGTACCTAATATACAAAAAACTGTACCTATTATTTATTTAGTTTTTACCTATTACAATTTATAAATAATAAATACCACTGAATAACGAACTATCTTTTTTCAGTAGCAAATAATCATCAACAGTGTAGATGAATTCGCTCTGTTGCACCGGGAAAAACCTTTCTAGGAAACCAATCATTGTATTCATAAAAATAGAAACAAAAGGAATCTATTGAACAGTCACCGTATTTAGTAATTACAGTAAGTAGTTGAAGCGCTAGCCGCGCTAGCTATGTTTTTGTCCTATACAAATACATTAGCTATTCAATGGTACAATTAATTTTGAATGCCGCCTGTATTTATAGTAATATTTTCAAAATAACATTGTTTAAAATTATATAACTTTGTTATTTGTAAACCTATTCAAATATGCGATTACCCCAAGGGAGAATCGAATCCGCAATCTTCGTAGTTTGCAGTCCAATGTTGTTCCGCTTCACGACAGTCTTCTCGGCCAGCTCTTCGAGATAATGTCCTCTAGCTTTATAACATGTATTTTTAAATTCTATTTCTTATTAATAGATTTCAAAACTCACAAGTATTGTTTGCTAGCCTCAATTCAAATATGGAAATGACGTTTTAAAACACAATATAAATCATATTACAATAATAAATAAACGAATTTATATTTCTCTTTCGTACAGCTGCAGTTTAGAAGATAAAGCACTTATTTAAAATTATATTTGCAATGAGAACGGCTACCGTGGATTTAGAGGGCTTAGCTCTTTTTATCCTGGAATTATTTTAAATTACAAAAGAAAAAGAAACGTGACAAAAAAATAATTCCGGGTACGTTTAAAAGGCAGGTATTTGTAACTTGGTAGTTTTACTAAATACGAGGTGTGTTCAAAAAGTAAGGTGACTTTTCAAATTTGGCGGGCAACGTACTTTCGATTATCGATTTTTTTATTTTGTTATGTTGGTACACTCTTCCCGAACATCTGTACCAAGTTTCAAGTGTATAGCATTTTTTGTTTGGTTGGGAGAGGCGTAAAGGTTATAAGTGTTTTGCGTGCTCGGCGATTTCTTGCTATCGAAAAATATGGATCAAAGGATTTGCATCAAATTTTGTGTAAAAAATAAAATAAAGTGCTCCGAAACACTTAAAGTGTTGACAGTGGCATACGGTGAAACTGTTCTGAGTAAAAAAAATGTTTAAAAGTGGTACAAACTCTTCCAAGATGGCCGGGAAGATGCCAATGACGAGCCTCGCTCTGGACGCCCAAGCACGTCAACAACTGATGAAAACGTTCAAGCAGTGAAGAAAATTGTTCTGGAAAATCGTCGAATCACTATCAGAGAAGTTGCTGAGGATGTTGGTATATCGCTTGGCTCGTGCCATGAAATTTTTTCTAACGTTTTGGGCATGAGACGTGTGTCGGCGAAGTTTGTTCCGAAATTGCTAAATTTTGACCAAAAGAACCGTCGCATTTTTTGGCCAAAAACAACACCACAATCATGCCTCAGCCACCATATTCACCGGATTTGGCCCCATGTGACTTTTTCTTGTTCCCAAAACTAAAGAGACCTATGAAAGGACGGAGATTTGCAACGATTGAAGAGATAAAGACTGCATCGCTGGAAGAGCTCAAGGCTATACCGAAAAGTGCTTATGAGAAGTGCTTTGACGATTGAAAAACCGTTGGCATAAGTGTATTGTATCTGAGGGGGATTACTTTGAAGGGGACAACATAAATATTGATAAATAAATAAATATTTTTTCTTAAAAATACAAAGTTACCTTACTTTTTGAACACACCTCGTATGTTTTTTGCTTGTTTTGTAAGGCTTAAAATGATTAATTTAGTTGTAGCTCTAACAATATATTAAAGGCTTAGTTAGTTTAGCTTTATTAATGTACAATTACACACATTCAATATTAGTGGGATGATAATTTGAAGTCTAGGTACAAATAGTAAAATATAGGAACTGTTAGTTAGAGGCAAAAGCCCCAATCGTAACTGATGTGCGCAAAGGCTTGGTCATTTTAATGAAGTTGCTGACTTTATATTCAACATAGACTATTTATGCAAAAATCAAATAGTTTTACAGTGTGAAAGTTTATTCGGTAGACAAAGTGCGGTATTGAGATCCTCCACTCAACATGAAATGACTCGAAATTCGGCGGAGAGTGGAGAACGGTGAGTTTTAACACAACGTCTACTTCTTAAAAACCGTAAAGCTGCTATTTTCTTTTTTTACTTTTTTTAGTCTTATATTGTACGTATTTAGCTGATTGACTATGTATTTAATTTTGAAAAGTAACTGTTTAAAGGAGTAAAGTAGAATAAAATATATTTATTTAAAATGTTTTACAGTCAAATACTTTCCAATACTTTGTATATTTTCAATTCTTATTATAAAAATAATTTCCTATCACCTCTGACGAAATTTAATCTATGACAAAATATTTATTTGGAATACAGTATTTAATTAAAGAGTAGCCTTTACACCAGTTACACAACATGTCAGTCGTATGAAATTAATTTAGCTCGCCTATGTAATAGAGTAACAGTCACGCTCGGTCGCGTGACTTCGCTTCAGTGCCCTTCACTCGGATTAGGTTATGCCTAAATTCTGACAGTATTCAAACTATATACTAGTACATAGTCATATATCAAGTACGAGGGTGGATTAAAAAATTATATTAACAAGAAAAATTAAATGTAAAAAGGTTAACGATATGCAAGATGTAGGTTAAGTTTTAAATATTTCAACCTTAGGTACAATATTTCCTAAAAATCTTTGCTTGATATTATTGGTATTGTTGTTTATTATTATATTTATTATATAAAAATAATTTAATCTATAAGTATTAATTTTTTGAAATACTTAAATTATCGACGCAAGTAAAGTAAAATTATGGTGACAAAGATACGAAGAAAACACGTAAACAACAATTTTAAGCGACAAATAATAATTGCAATTTTGTTAAATTTGATCAAATGTAAGGTCTATTCAGCTCGAAAATGTGGGTATTTATTGGTTTTGAATGGTCGAATTAAAGCCGATTGGCATTTTAGCATATTGGATCCCTCCATAAATTGCTCTCTGGGGCGTGCTGTCCAATGTTTTCAAATACGGACAGCCGTCTTTTTAGTTTTCAGTAGATTAAACGTTTTTCACGAAATATAAAACATATAAGCCATGCTAGGCGAAGGGGCACAAAGTTTAACTGTTAATGTCAACTTGTCAGTTGTGGGTTCGATTCCCACTTGAGGAAATTAAAAATTGTAACTAATACATATGTGTACCTGAAATATATATTGAAATATGAGAAAATTATTATTGTATACATATAAATGTAATAGAATCCAAAACAATATTTTCAAATCTTCTGATAATTATTCCTTAAAATGTTTATGGTGATGATTTATTAAAATCAGTTACATTTACATTTATTCTTTTAAAATGGAGCTACTTTACTATACAAATGCGATTTTTCATAATCTGAACAACCCAAACAAAGTATGGATATTTTTCTATAAGAATATCGACTTGCTATAAGTGCTATTCCGTGTAGCCATAAATAGCTTCTATAAGCTACGTGGATCACAACCATCACGGGAATAAAACGTGACCACTGACCATATTTCCGAAGAGGCAATTCGTTATAATATTTAAATATTAGTTATTTTTCAGATAACCTTTTTTTGCACAGATAATTATTGAGACATAAATCAGTTAGTAATAATAAATTTGCCAAAGTATGGAAGTTTCTTGATACTTTGGGTGTTGGACGACGGCGTACACTCGTAACCAACAGAATTTATTTTGGTTAACTTATTAAACATTTAGAACTGCATATCTTTAGCCAAGGCATTAAATCCAATACTCTTATATTACGCTTCTTATATCCTTTACCGACATTTCCTCCTTTTAGTTTCTATTCGGCTTCTGTTATTGAAATTAGATGACATACTCGTATACTTGCTATAATGTCGGACGCAATTGGCGCGGATGGGGTAAACTGTAAAATGATTCTTATGACATTGAATGTTATGCTTCCAATACTTTGTAATAAAACAATTCCCTTTTTACCAATCCCTTCCTTAACTCTTGGAGATTTACTTATGTTATCCGTACCTAAAATCCAGTGCTTTCACTCAGTATAGACCAATTTATATTCGTCCTTTTTTGTCCAAAGTACTCGATAGAATTGTACATTAACAATTTTCGTTTATTTTTTTCAGATTCGCGCTGTATCCCGTATATAAGAGCTACTTTCTTATATGCAGACGGAACCCAATGTGAAGAGACAGACTCCTTTCCCCACTTTCTGCCGAATTTTCGAGACATTGCGTGTTGAGTGACTGAGCTCAACCCCACGCTTTACCTGGTTACCAGAGCGAATAAATGAAAATATTAATAAATAATAATTTATTTTCCCGAGTGAGAATCAAATCGAAAACCGTCGCATATTTGTGCCACTGTGCCATGACGACCTCATCTCTCTTTATACCTCCTTTTCAATCGGGATACCGGCCGAGACAGCACTGTTACAGCACTCAATAAAGTTTGAGATGACATCAGAAGTGGAATAGATAATCAAGACTTTACCATACTACCCTTATTAGCTTTCCCTATTGCTTTTAATACTATTAAAACCATTAATATACTTATAACTAAACGGCTAACTATGCTTTTTCTAATAACAAATAATCCTCACAAGAATTGAAAACAAAAAAAAAATTAGATACGTTAAACTGCCCCTAAATGTTTTTACTCTAAGATATTTCTATTATTTTTTGATTGTATGGACCATACATATTCATACAACGTCTTTCTTTAAAAACCCTGTTATGCCAGTTTATCGTAAATTAGAAAGATAAACGCTAGTCTCTGAAAAGAACGCGGAAATTAAATACTTGCTCCAGTGGATTCAATTTAAGAGCCGCAAATATTAAATACGGGAAAAAACCACCTTAAGTAAAATTGTTCAGCAAATTTTCTTTGCAATTCGTGCGTTTTTATAATTTGTAAATTCAAAAAGTTATGGGGGAACGTCTACCTTAATATAGCTATCTTATATTTTGCTGTATTACGCATGTAATAAGGTAAACGGAGAAAATTTTGTGACAAGTCACTATGTTCATTAACTTTGAATTATGGTTCGTATCAATTTGAGACATTGCTTATAATATATTACCGGAACTTAACACTGCACTTCGTTTTACCAGACTTGGCACACAAAAAAATAATTAATTGCACCGAGTGAGAATTGAACTCATAGCCATCGCACTTGCAGTCAGAGATTATCTCACTGCACTACGATTTCCTCAATCCGCTGCGCCACGACGGTGTTAACTTAATAAATTTAAATATACTTCATAAATAGTATAAAAAATAATATGATTAGTAGGCTTAAACGTCGAGGATTATATTTTTTACCATACAATAAATCCATATTAAGAAAAATATACTTTTATTAAGTAAACATGCTTAAGATTTTACTCGTACAAAAACATCTGTATAATAAGGAAAACGGCTTAAATTTTGTATGCTCAGTTTTTTCCGTTATATACGTCAAATATCCAAAAGAATATATTATACATAATAGGCTCATAATTTTTTCAAAGCATCGTGCAGACGTTTTTCATTTAGTTAGCAGGAAAATTATTCGCCCGATACAAATAAATAAAACGATACTAGAATAACTGAATAATACTGCGTCAGATTGCATATAGGCCACGGCAGAAATGAAAAATGGGAATAGAAAAATGCCATTGATTATATTAATTTAATCAAGCTTTATGTTTTCCCACATAAAGGGGTGGGGTTGGGCAGGATAAGTTGGTGTTACGGATGGACTATGACTTTCGTTGTCGTATCGCTTGGGGCGATAAAAAGAGAGAATGAAAGGAAGTGTTTCTAATTTAACTCGCCCTAAGCAAAAGCTTGTAAAAATAATCACGAAGTTAAACAAAAGCTTGTAAAAATAATCACGAATAATAAAGATCTTACATGAAAATAATCAATTCTTTCCAATGGGGATTGAACCCACAATCGTCAGGTTGACAGTTAGGCTATTTTGTTTATTCTATATACATTTTTTGTACTAGAACTGTATAACAAATTAAAAAAAATACAGTTTTTACAAGAGGGGCGAAAAATTATTCTACAAGAAGTTTTCTTTTTAAAATTATCCTTTTAGTCCCTAGAATAGTGCTCTAGCTTTTTGTGTGAGCTGGTCGTTAACAGGATGTAAATTTAGCCCAAGGCCGTACAGTTAAAAGATCATTTCCGCTGAGAAAATATTATATAAGATAAATTTTGATAAAACACAATTAATTACAATATGTAGTGCTTTGGAATTATTAAACAGAAACAATTGCAAAAATAGATATTTATTTGGTATAAAAAATCCTGGTAAGATCAACAAGGCCTAAATACGCCTCATTCGCAGCATAATAACTGAAAAAGAATAATAACAAATAAGCTTAATTTTTGTATTAAAAACAGAATCTTAAAAGGACTGAATAGGTGTACACCATTTTGCATAAAATACACTAATTTGGGTGCCCGTTAAGAGATTATTCGCGGGAACTGTTCAGGCAAGATTTGCCTTGCAAAGGAGATCGGGTCGCATTTAAAGGTAAAGTTTTCAGGATGAGCTCCCGAAGTATCTTCCTTACTGGGTAAATTGCTTCAAAAACCGGCTGGATTATATTTGTACCGCTTTTAGGGGGCTTTGTCGTTGTTTAGACTTTAAAAGTATGCTTGGCGGCTTGTAATGATCCTTTTTACGAGCTGAAAGTATAATTTTCTTTTGTAGCGAAAATGAAACAATCAAGCTTTCATCACAGTTTTAAGATTGCATTCATAATTTTAATAGGAGTATATTAAGCTTCAGTACTTTTTTTATATAAGAATAAATTTACATGATAGCTTTTTTGGGGTTCGGTACGCCGAAAAGAAAAAAACGGAAACCTAATAGGATAATTTTGTCCGTCCCTCTTTCAAGACTATTTATCTTGAGATCGCGAGAGATTTTAAGCTGAAATTAATATCAAATATTTAGGGGCTATAGTTCCTTCAAGTACAAAATAAAAAAACAGGCCTCTAAGTCAACGTTGACCTACAATCCTGAAATAGGTACAAAAGCCTCGGTGCTCGAGTCCGACTCGCACTTAACCGATTTTATTTAACATGGCTTTCTCTTTTCAATGTAGAATAGTTAGCAGTTATATCACATTTAATTAATTTTGCTTCAATATTAGGACAATATGTGAAAAAAACTTCACGCTAAAAGTATTTATATAATTTTATATTAAAAGATCGGTGCGTTGCTATACAAAAGTTAGCCAACACACACTGCCATGTGTTTATATGAAGTACTCTAAACTTTGCTCTTAATAAACTTTAGACACAACGTATGTTATTTATATGAGAAGTTTTGAAATTATTGTTTCAAATGAACGTTATTTCACAATCATTTTAGAGTTAAAATAAGCACCATTATGTAGGAAGGACGTTTTTAATTGCCTGTTTATATATATAAAAAACGAACTGTGTTAGCGTGTGTTTTTATTTGGAGTATATTTAAATAATTGTATCATTGTATATATTTAAATATTAGGTTATTAAAATCATATACAAATTAAAGAGTAGATTCAAACCTTGAACCTCCATTTGTGTACTATACATTTTATGCAAACTCTTAATTATAATTTTAACAACATAAAATTTGGTTTATTACACTTATTTTGTTATTTATGAAACAGAGTTTATATTTGACTAGTTATATTGTAGCGAGAAAGCTTATTTTCACATAAATATATAAGTCTTAACACTCAACAGACGTCCCAGAATTCGGAGTCGTTATTTCAAACATAAACTTGAAAATCCTTGGAAATTAACTTCTAGTCTTGTAATTAAACCTTGTGACTATTTCATTTTGTTGCCTAATTTTGTTGTTAATTAAAGTACTTAAATTTGTTTTCAACACTTAGAAATATTTACACAAATTTCGCACGAGTCACCTTTGAATTAAAAGACTAAAAGGAGCCTTTAATTGCTTAATGAATTTATTTACAACTTTAAGGCGTTTATAGAGAAAATTAATTTATGCTTTCGTGTACGAAGTAGCTTTCTGGGAATTAATTTGCTAGTATTAAATGTTATTCTTGTGACGGGAAGCCTGAGAAACGTGTCAAAAGTACAAATAATTGATAATCTTCTTTAAATTGTCGAAACACCAAAAAATTTACCCACTACTTAAAATAATTAATCATGTTTCCCTAAATACTAAATTATACTTAAATAATATTAAAAATATAAAATAAATACTTAAAAATACACTTAAATAATATTAAAGAAATATTCGTAAGGAACGCAGCTGTGCGGGGGCGCTAGTAAACAGAATTATATAATGTATTTTTTTTATTATAGCTGAAAATATAATAAAATGATAAACGAATATTTCTTCATTTAAATATAATTAAAACAATAAAAGTAAATTATAAAAGAAAAGATTCCATTATTCCTTCAAAGAATCTTTGTAATTGAAATTCAAATTCAAGACAAATAATACTTTCCTTAATCAATTGTTCTGGAACGAAATTAATAATCACGAACCACCTTGTAAAAGCGAGTTGAACAATTAAAAACTTTGTATTGAAAGTGAAAGAATCGATAACCCACAGTTGAACTCCGGAAATAATCAAATGGTAAGTTTATTGGACGTTTTAAATAAACGATCCGTTTCAAGTACATCTAAAGATTGCTTTGAATAAAGATTTTAATAGTAATTATGAAAGTTTATTTTCATTTTCTATAATAATACTAGAAACTAGAAATATAATAATAATCTAAATACATGTAAAAAGGAATATAGAAATTTGATGAAAGTATGGTGAAAAAGAATAAAAAATAAGCATAATTAATTTAGAAGATGAGAAGAGATACCTTCTGAGGAAACTCATTCGCAGGGATTATGTCACGTGCTTTATATGAACATATAGTCATACTAGCGGACGCGCGCAGCTTCGCTTGCGTATTTAAGGGTGAATTCAAATAACCCATGAAACACGAGTTCAATTAAATATTTTTAAGAGTCTAAATTTCAAATTTTATAAAAATCGGTGGCGATTTAAAGATTTTTCCATACAAACTTTCAACCCTTTATTTGCACCCTTAGGGGGTGAATTCTAGAAAACCATGAAACATGTGTTTAATTATATACGTTTAAGAGTCTGAATTTCAAATTTTATAAAAATTGGTGACGATTTAAAAAAAACCTATACAAACTTTCAACCCCTTATTTGCACCCTTAGGGAGAGAATTCTAGAAAACGATGAAACACGTGTTCACTTAAATACTTTTAAAAATCTAAATTTCAAATTTTATAACAATCGGTGCCGATTTAATTTTTTTTCCATATATACTTTGAACCCCTATTTCACCCCTTTAGGGTTAAAATTTTTCAAAATCCCTTCTTAGTGGATGTCCAGATTACGAAAATAAACTTTTGTCCAAATTTAACGTTTCTACCATCAGCGGTTACGGCTGTGCGAGCGTCTTACCTCAGTCAGTGAGGACAAGTCCTTTTATATATATAGATAAGCCGTTAAATATTATGAGTATCGTCTACCGTACGAGTATATTTGCTAAGTAAGCTGGTGAACGTGGGTTTTATAAGGTGGTCATGTTCAGGTAAAAATTGACCTAGATCCCAGATTTAGGGTAAGGTTGGTAGGGTAGGGTTGCTTTGCACGTTTGCTTTTGTTTTGTAATATTTTCCTTTTTGGTTTTTTGCTTTCGTGTCATTTTAGTGTCAATTAATTTTGGGTTATCGTGGCACAGTGATAACCCAAAATTAATGGGTTATCACTTCAATCAACAACCAACCAATCAATCAACAACCGTCAAAACATGACGGTTGTTGATTCAATTACCTCTTAGAGTTATGAATTATTTTTATTTCCGCTCTCTGGTAGACAAAGTGCTGCGTTAGTTCCGCCATTCTCCGTGCAGTATCTTGAATTCAGGTAGAAAGCAGAATGACGTTTCTAAACAGCAGTTCCTTGCTTTACGCGGGTCGAAACGTGAAGTTAAAAATAAATGTTCCTATACAATCATGAAACAACTAGATATCTCACATTTGTTATTAAATAAAATGCGGGTTTGCGTCAATTAAATAATGTATGAAACAAAAAAAGTTCGACGCTAATAAAAATATAACCAGAAAATGGTAGAAAATTATCTTGTGCTCTTTATGCAGTTAAAAGAGATAAGCTTACAATATCCAATACTATCGATTTTTTTCTAGTTGAGAGATATTAACTTCTGGGGAATGGTAATGATAATTTGTGAAAATTTATGTTTGTTCACTTTGACGTTTAGTACTAAACAGGTCGAGAAGAAACTTTTATGTAATTTAGCTGTCATAATAAAACAATAAGTTTCAGCTGGCGAAGCCGCATTTAGGATTTAAATACAAGTAATTTCTCAAATAATTACAAGCTAGTACTAGTAATTACTACTGTGGTTATTGTGGGAATAACTACACAATACAATCAAATGGAATTTGCAACAATGATGTCACTAAAACGAAATAATTGCCAAAATTTGTACTTTCCACGCATTAAAACAGAATAATTCTTAACAGACCTCATTAAGCACATGAAAGCTCGTACAGAACTCTGCAATTTGTCACACAAAGTTTATTCTGCCCTACCCAGGGGGCTTTCTGGATAAACAGCAATAAACACTCTCATATATAAATATAATAGGCCTGAGATAATCCTAACATTTAAGAAGGACCAAAGGTTCTACCCCGAAGCGTATTAATAAGTAATCCCTAAAACAAACTTTGGGTTCCTTTATATGACGGGGTGATGTCAGGTCTTTATTAATACTATCCCAATATTAGTGAAGGTTTTATTGAGATGCTATTTATTAAGGACTAAGAAGTGTAAGATCGAAATATGTAGTTGTTATTTAATTATTGGAGAATGTCTAAATAATATTTAACTCACTTTGGTTATATATTTGATTTCTCTAGGAGAATTCTTTGTATTTACTATAATCAACAACAAAATTTCTTAACACTAAAATAATAAAAAAAATATTTATATTTTCAGAACCAATAGTAATATTTTGTGAACTCTTAGACAATCTATATATATAAAAGGACTTGTCCTCACTGACTGAGGTAAGACGCACGCACAGCCGTAACCGCTGTGCGTAGAAACGTTAAATTTGGACAGATGTTTACTTTCGTAATCTGGACATCCACTAAGAAGGGATTTTGAAAAATTTTTACCTTAAAGGGGTGAAATAGGGGATGAAAGTTTGTATGGAAAAAAAATTAAATCGGCACCGATTTTTATAAAATTTGAAATTTAGATTTTTAAAAGTATTTAATTGAACACGTGTTTCATCGTTTTCTAGAATTCTCCCCTTAAGGGTGCAAATATGGGGTTGAAAGTTTGTATAGATTTTTTTAAAAATCGGCACCAATTTTTATAAAATTTAAAATTCAGGCTCTTAAAAGTATTTAATTGAAGACATGTTTCATGGTTTTCTAGAATTCTTCCCCTAAGGGTGCAAATAAGGGGTTGAAAGTTTGTATGGAAAAATCTTAAATCGCCACCGATTTTTATAAAATTTGAAATTTAGACTCTTAAACCTATTTAATTGAACATGTGTTTCATGGTTTTCTAGAATTCACCCCCTAAGGGTGCAAATAAGGGGATGAAAGTTTGTATGGAAAAATTTTTAAATCGCCACCGATTTTTATAAAATTTGAAATTTAGACTCTTAAAAATATTTAATTGAACACATTTTTCATGGTTTATTAGAATTCACCCCTAAATAAGCTAGCGAAGCTGCGCGCGTCTGCTAGTTGGATATAATTTTCGTTAAACATAAAAAGATCTATCAAATTTCCGCTATATGCATATTAATTGAAAATTTACTTAAAATAAAAATTTGCATAATAAAAGAATTTCATAAAAATACAAGCCTACAAATATGTAGGGTTGTAAAAAACAAATTCCCTTTTCTAATGTCATATAAAGTATTGAGGACCAGAGGGTTACAAACCAAACATCATGTGAATATTTTGTTTGACATATTTGAGGAAAAAGCTTCCGCTTAGACATTATATAATTATGAATTGTTGGATATATTCGTGTTGACTTTGTGTTAAATGTTTACTGTCCCTAAATTGTTGTAAAAATGTAAAATACTCAAAAATACACAATGTAATAATGATATTAAAAAGGGTATAATTCTTAACAAATTTAATAAATATATTACCTACATATTTTTTTTCTCCTTTGCTGAATGTTGTAGACAGAGATAATTTTGTAATTATTAAAAGCTTTTTAGGTTATCTTATACTATACATCAATTCAAGATTTTGACTTTGAGTTCCGCCACTTAACATGAATTATATAGAATTTGGACAAATTACATGAGCTGCGTTCTTCCTATATGTGGGAGAAAGCGTCGAACTGAAATATTATGATAGATTGTATCTATTATATCTTCTGTTAATTCGATTTTTTATATAAAGTATTATGAGATATGTACGTATGTTTGTCCCTATAAAATAGAAAAGGAAAGAAATGTATACGAAAGTATACAATTTTGGTATACGTATATTTTCATATACGTATATACTCGTATACAGCCATTTCCCCGTTGGATTAATGTTAAGTACATTATACTTAGCTCGTGGGGTGAGCGACAGGAAGTAAATCTTTTCCTATGTCACTCTTTTCATATAAGTTCACAATGTTTAGTAAATACTGCATAGCGTTAACATTTTTGTATTACTAAAGCTATATATATTTTCCAGTAATATAATTCATGAAAATAAATCACTCTGTTCTTTATTTTCCACCTATATCTGAAATTTGAAATTGGAACCTACCCTACCTTATGATATTTAATATTTAAATTTAATTTTGTTTCCCCGCTCTGGTAACACAAAATGTAGAGTTGAATAATGCGCCACTCACTACGCAATATTGACTTAAAAGCGGAGAACGGAGTGTCTTGACACTAGATTGTCTTTACCTATACTACTATATATGCATATATTGTAAAAGAGAAGTTATTTGTTAATAAATGGACACAAATGTCAACTTTAACTGAATCGATATTACAAAATATCACATAAATACTAACACATACCACTCTATTGAAAAAGCTAATAAAAACGTTATCTAAAACATACACATGAAATATTGAACGTGTAAGCGTTGATACATCTATCATGATATCCAAAGGGAAAGTCGTTTTCAGGTCAAACAATATATTATTCAGCGCGCTCCTGATTTTATTTCATGAAAGAATATCACTGCGGGACGAGTCCTTTAGAGAAATTACCAGAAATCCTTTTTGGCGTTATTGGTGCGCGTTGTAGGTGTAAACATATTATGATTACAAAAAGAGATCCTCGAGGCGCAGAGGCATAGTATTTGAGCATAGTGGGTTCGATTTTCACTTGGGGACTGAATAATTTTAATTTCCTCGCTCTTGTAACAAGTTAAAAATAAATTGACCAAATTAAAATACCTACAAATATGTAGTCGGATCTACGACCATAAAATCGGTAAAGCTTAAAAGTTAAGCTTCCGGTGACATTAATTACTTTGTTTTCAATGAAACAATTTTATTAACTGTGAAGAAGTTAATTACATCGCCGTGCTCTCGCTCTTAGTAATTATTGAGACTAATTGATCAAAGAAAATATCAGTTGTGTTGACAAAAATAATTTATTTAATTTCGTAATCGTGATTAATATTTTAATGATAATATCATTTATTTTTACTGAATATTTTTCTATGAGAAGTAAAAGTCAGGCAGGGTAAGCAAGTCCTAATATCGTGATTGAATTCCATAAATTTTTTAAACATACAAACATTGAAAATATATAATTTTTCATTTATCTTAGTGTCAATACAAATTTATTTTACAAATTTGATTTTAAAGTGAGTAATAACTACTGAAGCAATTGGAAAATGTATGAGGAAAAGTACCATAAAGATATCGTTGAATAAAATATTTCACTAGCGTATAACAAGGAATGCTAAGAGACGTTGTTTCAATATGATTTTAAAAGTTCTTTAAGTGCACTTAAAAGTTGACATTTCTTTTGTCGTCCTTAAAGAAACAAAGCCTTTGAAAGTTATACTTATTTCTTATTCATAATGAATGCTTATTTTTATCATAATCATTTAAAATTTAAACATAAGCCAATTATTTTTCACATATTATGTGTATGTGCTTTTTGTATTTGACTGCAGGTTCAAATCATACTCGGAATATTATTTTTTTAGCTTCACGCTGTATTCCGCTTATACCATGGTAGGCAGAGGGAACCTTGGAACCTAACTATGCGGAAGATGGGAAACGGAAGTATCTTAACTAAGACACTTCCGTTTCTCACCCTCCGCCGATTTTTTTACGCATGTTGGTCGCAGTCAGTCGAAGCGAACTTAAGAGGAGTGTTCTCGAAAGTGGTGATACGACAAATGGGGTTTCCTAAACGGTTAACGTACAAACTTATGACTTCTGGGGATTGTTATATTTTATGATTAAAAATGTTATTTTTAATAATATCATTCTGTATCCCAATAAATTTAAAATAAGGAATTTTAATAAAACCCAGATAGCGACCGAGTATACACTTATTAACCTTTCGGATCACAGAATAGACGCAGGTGCTCGCCTGCCTTATTATGTTAAACGAGTATAGCCATCGTAGCATTTTATACGTTCTACTTTGATTTTGTATATCTAAATCATCATTTTTAAAGCTATATTTTTAGCTTCACTGGTTTCTATTTTGTGATAAAACACTCCTTTCTTTTCTTTCCATTTAATTATTGTGTCATACATATTGTGTTAAGAGATGGAGCTTTATTTAAACTAATTTTAATATAATCATTTACCCGAATAGGGATCAAACCCACTACTATCTTTACCTACTACATTAGCTTTCACAGTCAAATATGTTCCGCCAAAATTTAGCGATAATACTCATATTTAAATGTTCGATTTTCACGCCTAAACGCTACTCTTCGTAAAAATTACTTTGAACTGTTACACATACATACTTAGATTTATAAACTCTTTACTTTCCTTTGTATTTCATTAATAAACTTCTAGTTTGTACTGCTGAGTGTACTACTAAAATATGAAATTTTTTAGTTATCTTTGATTTTATTTTGAGACTTAAACATTTAAAATTTATAATTACCAATTTTAGATTTAGTGCTAACACATCACGTTTTTCCTTACTAAATTCTGAAAATGTCAATATTTTTAAAAATCTATATATACGATTGTGTTAGTAGGTAAGCTATATTTTTTCATTTTTAATGATACATTATAATAATAACGATAAAGTATCCTATAACATTTGGAACTTTACCAAATCGTTAGTGATTAAATTGTAGCTATTAAATGTCAGATGTGGTTGGATAACATTACCGATAGTGTAAATCTCGCCTAACATATTTATTTTGAGCCTATATGTAATTTTGTTTTGCTTGTTTTATATGAAATTTAACGAATGGCATAAAATATTTGGGATTTGGTTCTTTAGTTATAACTTATATTGTAAGTGCAATTCTTGGTTTTTGCAATTCAGGGGTCATAAGTGATAATTTTTAGGGCTCCCTATCTCAAAACGTAAAAACGGAATTATATTATATTTAAATACATTTTTTTTTTTGTAATACATAAATATTTTTTGTAATAAAGTAATAGATGCTTATTTAAATAGGTACAGTCTTACACTTGCAAAAATATAATAAATAAATACTACTAAATATATTTGTTTATATTATGCTAAACAAGTAATAACAATGTAAATAACTAAAGTAATCTCATTAAAGTGTTAAAATATTCATAAAAGGCTTGCTATAGGAAAATACTAAAAAGAGAGAGAGGTTCCCTAATATATGGTAATAATATCTCCTACATAGCGAGATTGAACTAACGTAAACGTCAAACCATTTATTATCATTTTTTACCTTAGGCGTACGAGCACATTTGCATGTAAAATTATATGAAAATTTTCATATTACATTCTGGTACCGGTATAAAGTAAATAGCTTCGCCGCTTTGGCTTGATCGACAAAAATTCTAGATTGAAATTACACTTCTTCCATAAGAATCTCGGCCAAGTTTGCATTTGGTATAGTTTAGTACTCAGTTTATTTTATTAAAAGTGGAATGGAGAATTTTCTGAAATTGTCTTTTGCCAAGGTCAACCCAAGGTTTTTTGGGTATAGAGGATATTATATGAATATATACCGTACAATAAATATTTCAGATTGCTTTTTCTACAAAATTATGGGACAATCCGTAGCATGAAAACGCAATATAAATCAACACAAACCCTATTATAAAGATACGAATGGCTTCGTATTCGTTTTTGATTGACTTGCCTTTATTACTACTCATTGTTTTGTGAGATATATCGATTATATATAAAATATATTTATTAATTTGATTTCGTAATTATGGTAAAATAATATTATTCAATTGTATTCAGGGAAAATAGGTTGATTATTTTAATATGGATGATTTAAATTATGCCTACTCTACTCTAGTGTTAATCCACTCTAAAAATTATTAATCAACTCTCAAATTTTGTTTTATTTTTATAAGCTTTAAATTTTTTAATAAGCTCAACAAAATAAGTCTGTTAGACAGTGGGATCATAGAACTGGATTATTCCGTCACCTGTCAGGGTTAAAGCTAGATCTTGATTCCTATTATTCTATTAATTCACTTAGCCTAGAAATTTAATCGTCACTCGATTTGTTTTACTATGTTTAAGAATCGAAAAAAATATCTTAGCTTGTTTTGACATTAGATATAAAGTTTATTACTTCAGTTGCTAATAGAATTAAGGAACCTAGTGCTACGAGACTAAGTTCCCCACTTTCTACCGAATTCTGGAAGCTTTCCGTGATGAGTGGCGGCACTCAACACCGCGCTTAGATTTGACACCAGAGTGAGGAAATAAAAATATAAATGTAAATAAATATTTAATTTTCTCCAGTAAGCATCGAACCTACAACCGTTGCATTTACTGTCACAATTCGCCACGACTGGCCTCCTATATAAACATAAAATATGAAACAAACATACTGGGACATTGCCTCGCAAATTTAAACTTTACTCACGTTCAGATTTAAGATATACCTTTTCTTCCACAAAACGTATTAGCAAACAGAACAGTTTCAAGTGCGTGAACTAAAAGCTTTACGAAACAGGTTTGAACATGAAAAATAGTAGTATACGAGACACGGCTCCACACTCAGTCTGCCTGAAATACAAATCCTGTACTTTATATCAAGAATTCTTTCCAGTGGAAAGCAGATATGGTATGTAAACGAGTTCTTCGTTGTACAGGTGATTTGTGTAAGTTATTCATATATATATTTATATTTTTTTAGATATCAAGACGAGATAATGCCCGTTCGCCTTTAAATATACACTGCAAATATGCTAACATTAATCGTTAAATATTTAACATGTTTATAAAAAATCTGCAGCTTCACGCTGTATCCACACATAGCAGGGTAGGCAGAGGGAACCTAGTGTTAAGACTCTCCGCTCCCCAATTTCCGCCGAATTATGGATTTATTGCATTGAGTAGCGGAACTTAACGCCGCGCTTTTGCCTCGACACCAGAGCGAAGAAATTGATATATACTATATTTCTTCGAGTGTAGATCGAACTCACAACCTGCGTTTGCAATTGGACTCAAAATATGTCTATAATAATAATAAATCATATTTAGTTTTTCTTTCTAGGTTACAATATATAAATATCGTCTATAAAGCTTTACTCGGGCATATCCCGCAGGGTGACGACGGAATTAACCCTTATAAGCTTAGAGCAAGGCTGTAAATTTTCTTTTTACTCTTATAAAGCAAAATATTATCTATTATACTAAAGATAAGATTTCACTATTATATTTTTTCACGACAAATTAAAATTAGCAATTTTTGTGTAGCATTGTTGTTAGTTTTTTATAGGCATTTATTAGTAGTGTACTTCCCGTTGACAACTTACAATCCTGAAAATGGTACGGAACCCTCGGTGCGTAAGTCTGACTCGCACTTGACCAGTTTTTATTATAAGTATTGATTCCTTTAAGAATCTCAAGGGGAATAAATATTTTTTAGAACTTATCTGAATTTTATATGTTAATCGTTGTAACTTAGACATGAAGTTGTGTCCCTCGATGTTAAGTTACTTTATTTTTTATTTTAAGTTATTTAAACGCTATACAAATATTTATTACATTTGTTTAATAAATAAAAAAAATATTAAATAAAAAACAGACCTAATAAATTTTACATCGGAGTAAAATTGGACTATTCAGCATAAACTATAGAACTAACATTAAATAGCTTTCAAGCAATCACTCTTTGGATTTAGATAGATTTATTTGCGCTGCTAATTGAATTGGAACTATGAGACTGATTGGCCTAATTAAATGATTATTAATTAGAACTTGCTTTAATCCTTGTAAAATTGTAACATAGACATACTAAATATATATATTGTTAGAAAACGAACGTTTTTAAAATAAACACTATAAAAATACATACCGTCTATATGTTTCCAACGTACTCGGATAGAGGTTCCACGTAATTACAACAAGTGACATGTATCACTCAAGAACAACACTACACACTAGATACCTTCCAATCAGGGCTTCCGCCTGCAAGCAACTGTTCCCGTTTGACACAATTCCATTTTATTGTCTTTTCACCTAAATCTACCCACATTTAAACTTGTACGCTAACAATTTAAATATTATTGTGACTGTATTATATATACTCAACTGGAACTCAATATCACGCCTTGTCTATACTAACTAATTAAAATAATTATTGAATTATTGAAGTATTGAATTGAATAATCATTCCGTCGAGTTGGGATTGAATACTAAGTTGATATTTATAACATTCAGACACTGACGAATTGCGATATAGTGGTTTCAATCAATTTAAAATAGTAATAATATGTTAGTTATTTTATACTATTTCAAATTCAAATTCAAATTATTATTTTTTCAAATATACTGTTATAAGCACTTTTAAACCGTCGAATGAACATATAAGCAAAAAGCTACCACCGGTCCAGAAGGCAGTTCTGCTGAGAAGAGCCGGTAAGAAACTCAACAGTTGCTCTTTTCAAAGACAATGGTACAATTTATTACATTAGCTGGCAGATATCCAGCAACATTCAATAGATATTTAGATATAAATATTAATTTCGTTCGTTCGTTCCATTACAAATCAATATGTTCTAATTCCGATAGTTCATATCGTCACGTAGATACTCGTTCGAGGGTGTACTATAAGAATTTCCTATATTAAATAGTACTAAGTCCTTCCGTAAGACTTTCCATGCAATTACCTACATACCAAGGATTCTAACTCCTTTGAAGACAAAGGAAGCAATTTTATAGGCCCTTGTATAGTTTTATACAATATAAAATGTTGTTTTGTCCATACGAGCGAGTAACTTTTGACAAAAATGTAAAAGTTGTAGCATTTATAACTTTAGGTATATTTAAGCGTTTGGTATATGTGCTGTCTTATGAAATAGCTTTAAAACATACTATTTAATTTGTTTTATGTTATATAACGAATTATTTAGTATTCATGCAGTACATAGTTTTAGTCTTAGTCTGTTTTACTTAACTATAATAAAAATCTATAAATTCGAAACCAACTAAAGCTTTTTCATAAGTTTAAAATTTATGAAAAGGTCTCTTATTTACAAGGTTTTTTATTTATCTTTTGATCTAAATGTGACTATGAATCGTGCTCAAATTAAAGTTTTTGTTGCTTATATCAGTAAAAATGTAAGCATAAATATAACAGTTCATACTAATAGATGTTTAATCTTAATACAGAAACAAGGTGTAAGAGTCGTACAAGAAGAGAGTGTAAATTGCAAATTAAATATTATTTTTCTAAAAACATAAAAAAACATATAAAAAATATGATAAAACTGAATAAGGAAATGTAATTACATAGCTACTGTACCTAATACCCTATCACGTCAAACAAAGGCAAGGTATCAAAATGACACGGGTCCGTTTCCCGTCAACTCTACTCGTATAATTCGAGAACGATGAGGTTTATGGGGCTATAAGATATGCGACTTTAATTCTTCAAACTTTAAAACTTCATCGCTTAGACTTGCATGTTAGGCGATTATTATTCGAACTTGTCCATACTGTCAATGATGGTTATTTTTATTCCATTTTGTTGGGCTATAATTGTTTAGCTGCAACTTCTCCTCCTTCTCACAATTATTTTCTTGCTTTGTATCACTGCTTTTTTTCTTGCTCTCTTGTGCGTTGAATACGTAATTGGAAGTCATCACCGCATTTTCTACGTTCTCTCTGGTTAAACTAACCATCAATACTTAAAATTTTAAATACGCCAACGTCCACTAGCCATCTTCATGGCTCTCATTTCAATATATGTCCAAGCAAGTCCTATAAATTCGGTCGGAAAATGTAAATTTTCCCATATAAACCTTATAACCTTATTTTAAGATTGACATTTTTTCACAAAAATATTTCCCACGGTCTAAAAAGACCTCCATATTTCAGAACATCTTAATCGTCTTACCACGTAGCTTAGTGTGACCTACATAGTTGTACAGAGTTGACATTTCTTAATAAAATTCCGTAGACGTACAACATACGTAGATAGACTTGGTGATAGACTTTTTGGAGATAGTAAAAATTTGTTTAAATAAAATATTGGAAGGCGAAATGATTCGTAGATATAATACTAAGGTACTAAAGAAGAAAATCTTGAGAATGTTCTAGTCAATGTAAAGGACCTGGGGTTAGATAGCTTCGTGTTGAAACTAACATAAGAAGTGAATTAAAGCTAGCGTGACAATGATCAGGCTAGCGTATAATGATACTGAAGTGTCTAGACTTTCTAGGGTTATTTTAAACATTCAACCATTTGTTTAGATAATGAAGGCTGGAGTAAAAGGTTCGTGGTAGTATCTCTTCAACACATATCTAACATATCTATCGTTTATGATAATAAACATGGAACTATGACTAAGAAAAAAGTTGAAAGTACAAGTTAAAAATTTTCGTCGTACTGAAAATAGGCCGTATAAAATTTCATTTAAGAAACAGAACAATTGTTTGAAATAAATTTCAATGAAAAGCTTTGCTTTCGTCTTTATTGTTTATTATTTTGATTCAGCAAAAGTAATTAGACTTGCCCATTATTTAAAGTTTCTCAATATATTATAAACTTCCATTGACATAGCTCAAGTAAGGACAATTGCTCGAAAGATTCATTTTGAATACATTTTAGTGATATTGAAGAAATGAGTGAAATAATACAACTAAAATTCACTCTTAACCCGAAGCTGAAGATATGGATAATTAGATATAAAATATCTTATTTATTACACCACTGCGTTAAAACCTGTAATTAAAAAAATATTATTATAACGAAAATTAAAAATATTATTAAATCAAAAAGTTTTATCTAAATACCATCTAGATTAGATTCTTTCTTGATAATAACATATAAAAAACCACCATACTGTCTACATTTTAATCCGCTTGAAAAGTTCCGTTTGCTAGTGTAAGCGAAGTAGTTACAAGCCACTGTACGAGTACACAATAACTTAAGGG
This sequence comes from Heliconius numata, assembly GCA_016802625.1. Classification (NCBI taxonomy): domain Eukaryota; kingdom Metazoa; phylum Arthropoda; class Insecta; order Lepidoptera; family Nymphalidae; genus Heliconius; species Heliconius numata. The sequence continues at coordinate 39,222 of JAEBDU010011976.1, forward strand.
AACTTAGTTTTATCCGCACCTGGTGCGACAATTCGTGGCGTTTCGCTAAAATAAAACCTTCCTAGAATTTAATTAAACGGAACTTATTGCTTACCTAAATGTAAAGTATTTATATTAATAAACATTATTTTATACGTAAAGTTTGTTTAAATAAGTAATTAATTCAGGAAATAGAGGCCGTAGTGGCGCAGGAGTACAAGTGTGTGACTGTAACGCGCCGGTCGTGGGTTCCATTCTCACTCGGAGAAATGAATTATTATTTATTAATACTTTCCTTTCTTCGCTCTGGTACCAAGGCACTTAACACTCAATTCCTCCGGAATTTGGAGCGAAAATGGAGGACGAAGTGTCTTAGCTTTAGTAAATTTAATACAGTACTTTAGCTTTTTAGAGATAATAAAGTCGTTGGCTTACGAGTATAATATACTAGCGGACGCGCGCAGCTTCGCTTACTTACTAAGGGGTGAATTTTAAAAACCCTGAAACATGTATTCAATGCAATATTTTTAAGTCTAAATTTCAAATTTTATAACAATCGGTGGCGATTTAAAGATTTTTCCATTGAAACTTTTAACCCCTCATTGGCACCCTTAGGGGGTAAATTCTAAAAAACCGTGAAACACGTGTTCAATTAAATATTTTTAAGAGTCTGAATTTCCAATTTTATAAAAATCGGTGCCGATTTAATAAAAATTCCATACAAACTTTCAACCCCTATTTCATCCCTTTAGCGTTGAAATTTTTCAAAATCCCTTCTTAGTGGACGTCCAGATTATGAAAGTAAACATCTGTCCAAAATTTCACGTTTCTACGCACAGCGGTTACGGCTGTGCGTGCGTCTTACCTCAGTCAGTGAGGACAAGTCCTTTTATATATATAGATTATGGCTTGGCTATAACTCAAAATGTTTAAACATTTTGTACGATTTTCTTTATATCCTATATTATCACTTAAGACCGAGGTTTTCATGTTTTTGAGTCGTGATAAATTTCTTGACAATTTTTTCAAGAAATTTATCACGACGACCGTATCGACCACGACGATTTAACCTTATATTTTATGCTACTTTCAAGTCTAAGAATAGCTGAACCATGAACTTCCGCTATACAGATTTAATTTTATGATTACCTTTACAACCAGACTTAGGTATTATATTATTAGTAATTACTATTAATTATTTTACTTATCTACATAATAATGAGGCACTTAGTTGAAAATCTTGAGAATATTCTAGTCAATGTAAAAGGACCTACGGTTACATAGCTTCGTGTTGAAGCTAACATAAGAAGTGAATTAAAGCTAGCCTGACTATTATTCTGAAGAGTGTCTAGACTCCCTAGGGCTATTTTATTATACATTCAACCATTTTTTTAGGGTAATGTAGGCTGGAGTAAAAGGTTCGTGATAGTATTTATTTTTTGTTTTTAATATATGACATATCTTAACATCTTACAGATATTATACTAGGTGTCCCCGCGTGGCTTCGCCCCCTTTCTTTTTATATGAATATTTATTTATTTTATTTAATTGTGTGTAGTAAAAATTGCTTATATAGATATAGGTAAACAGTAAATTTTACGACTTTTTCGATCCACCCGGTCTCACAGACATATACATCACCGATGGGGGGGTTAAATTCCTCGAGCGGGAATCGAACCCACAATATTAACAAACCCACGTATGTAGTCCGATTTTATTAGCCAATCACAAAAGGTTGAAATAATAAGCTAAGAACACAAGACGCTAAGACAATTCTCGATTTCTACACAGGGGCTATGCCTTATTTCATCAACATAAATCCAAGGCATAAAACATGATAAATGCGCCTTATTAGAGGTAAAAGATCGATAGAGGAGACATTCCTCTCCTCCTCCGGCCTTTCAGTCGAGTCAGAGTACCATTAGTACCCTATCGGAAGTCCATTTTATAGATGTTGTAAATCAAATGTAACACGGGCTGACGTTTCATTGAGTTTTAAGAATTATGTTTTTTTCTATTTCTTTTTATAATGTATTTTAGTTTGCTTTGTAATGAGCCGATGCTCATTAACAATGGCGGCGTTAAGTTCCGCCACTCAACACTTTATCAGTTATTTTCTCAATTCGCTACATAACCTAAGATATTATTTTTTTTTTTTAAATTTAAAAATATATTGTTTTAGAAGTTGTGTAGGTACTTTATTACTATATGGTAAAAATCTTGAAGCTACTTTTTTTTGTATCTTTCTTTTATCTCTTTAAGTGTAACCATAATTTAGACAGACTTAGTGTTAAAGATAGGGTGAAAAATTTTGAGTACACGTGTCTTTATCAGCCCTACTAAAACCCCGGCCTGAACTCTTCCAGCCAAAATATAAGATAAAAGCATGATAAAAGTAGATTTATCGAGAGCTAAATGATTATGCTAAAAATATATAAATTTTATATATTTTTTTAACGAGAGAAGTTTTTTCTTGTGAGCTATGGAACCTTAAAAAGAATAAAATAGAACAAATTATTATTAAATGATGTGTTGTTAATATTTTTAATTTATTTATAAATTATTCATAAAATTTAATTCCTTTGTATTTTTAATTTTTTTCGATTTTATAGGATTTTTGTGAGGAAAAAGAGTATTGTTCACTGAGACAACAATTATGTTTAATATCAGATTAATTTTATGCTACCGTATTATTAAAAGTAGATATTATTAATTTTAAAATTAAGTAAAGGACATAAACATCCTTGCATTACTATATTACTTATATATAAAGGAAAGCTTAAGCCCTGATAATATTTGATAAATGGAGCGAGACCAACCTCTTAAGATAGGAGTTTCGTAAAAACAGTAAAATATCGTAAGTTTCCGTCTCGCGGAAACTTTACTCCCAGAGATGATATTTCTTAGGAGCTTTTTTGTTTCTGTCTCAAACTTATAGCTTGTCAGTGTAAGCTTTTTTATAAAAGTTTGTTATAGAAACAACTTTAAATATTTTGGAAAAATATATCTGGTGTATTAGAAATAGAAACCGCTTGAGAATTGGAGCGATGAAATAAAAAG